>JAEANM010018784.1:0-12545 GCA_017656035.1 Myanophis thanlyinensis | reverse complement strand
CCCCCCTGGAGACGGCTGTAATATGTTCTTCTAATGACAGCCGTACATCCAGGAGGACACCCAAGTTGCGAGCCCTCTCCGCGGGGAGCAAAGTTTCATTCCCCACGGCCAGCGATAATGGAAGCTGACTAAATCTAGGGGCAGGAAAGCACAGCCACTCGGTCTTAGCTGGGTTGAGCTGAAGTCTGTTAAGCCCCATCCAACTCCGCACGGCCTCTAGGCACCGGCCCATCACTTCTTATCTTGTCTTATCTGTGGAGCTTCCTTTTGTTTCCCAAGGTTATTCTCACAGCCCATTACAATAAAACAGCAATGTCAGGAGAAGGGGGGTTATGATAGAAAATCATTATTGATAGTGTAGCTGCTGGTCCCTTTAATTATAAAGAATAACTGCTTTAGCTGTGAAGAATTACAAACTTTTTTGATTTATATTCTAGGACAGAAAAGGCATTCAGAATACTGCTTAGTTCAGGAATGACAGAGTTACTTTCTCTTCCCGAGATACTATCCACCAGGGAACAAACCTTCACTGGGGAAGACATGTGGCTGGGCTTCACATTTTTTCTCCTTGAAAGTCCATGGCTATCTTTTAGCATTAGCATAGAATAGAGGTTATTTTTATACATCCTTACTCGGAAGTAAGGGCACTACCTCAAAAGGCTCCAAATTACCACTGGATCACCCTTACATCCTCTTCTTCCTTGGGCAGCTAAGCCTTTCAGTGTCACTTTTGTGGCAATGCAGCCCAAGTCAGAAATATTCTAGTTTCCTATTTGAGATGGTGAAAATTCCACAGTGCATGGGGGCAGGCTGTTTTTTCCAGAGGTTAAACTACTACTTTGGGATGTGGCTGTATTATGTGAGGTTGGTATTCTCTTGCAATCTAGGTCTTTCTATGTTTTTACTTTTATTCGTACGTCAGTGTTTTAAGGACGGTTATACTATTTTGATTGTCACTAAGGTTGTATTTGACCCAGAGATGCAGAACTTTATAAATTTGCTAAATAAATACATACAATAAATCTTTGGTTTTCTTTTGAGCAGAAGCATCTCATGGTGAAAGAGTGAAAGTGCTGTGGAAATGTGTTCACCTTCCTCTATCCACAATATTCATTTATTTATTTATAAAACTTATTAGCCACCCATCTTACCATAGGGTAACTCTGGTTGGCTTACTGTCATAAAAATGTATCTAATCATATACATTTAAACATAAATAAATTAAAACCAAACATTAAAATCTAAAGGCATGAGGGGAAGGCAGGGGCAAAGTAGGATGTGTTTTATTACTCGATCACACCAATATGAAGCCTACCAAACGAACAACAGCAGTGATGGAGCCGGAGACTATTTTGATACTATTTTTTGCAATTGATCAGCAGTGGGAAGCCTTGTGGCTTTGAGGTAGGCTGCAGAAAGCACAACTGTAGACTGTAATTAAACTGTTCCTGTAGTTGGAGGGTAAGACAGGTGGTTGTGTGAAGGCACCGTAGCTGTTTAAAGAAGCATATTTGTTGCTCAAGGTTGAAATGAGGGGTCCTTTGTGTTCTTCGAGCTTGCTTGTTTTCTTGTAGACATTTCATTATTCAAACTAGGTAACGTCATCAATTCTCTGATGACGTTACCTAGTTTGGATAAGGAACCATCTTCAAGTAAATAACCAAGTTCAGAGAGCACCGAGGACCATAAGCGTGCTTTGTATGTAAGCAATGTAGAGGGTGACCACAAGTGTGGGAAAAAGAAAGGAACACGTCTGTTGACACGGCTATGTTATGTCCTCTTTGTGAATGGAAAAAAAGGGAGATGCACACTGGACTTTCTGAAAGCTGGGTGGTCAATTACATTTTTTATTTTATTAATGGTAGAAAAGCAAAGATTTTGGTTGTGTCTGTCTAACAACACTCTTTGTAAATAATATAATTTGGGTTTACTATGGCATAGGATTATAAAATATGGGCTGATACTAATTGGACACCTAATGTTGTTCCTAAACTGCAATGTGTGATTTCCCAATTTATTTCTAATAGAAATTGTAGCTTAATAAAGCTTGGATACATTGCACTGAGCCAAAGAAAGAAGAGATGCCAAATGAGGTACGCTTGACTTCTTGAGCACGGTACCGTACTTGCATGGTCCTATTGGACTTAATATCTGAGGAGGGCTTTATAGGGAAGTACTGTTAGTGTAGCAGAATGAGAATTTTTCACTCTTATGGCAAAGTGATAGACAGAAACAACTCAGAAACTACAAGCTGCCCAATTGATCTTGGTACAAACATGCATTTTTACACAGAATGTTAAGAACAGCTGGGCTTAGATAATAGTGCTCTAAAATTATGTGTAATATTTTTCAGATTTACCAGTTAACAGGTGTTTTCAGGTAATAAATATAACACCAAACCCATTCTGTGTTTTCCAGTTTGTGCATATTATTTTCATGGTATTTTAAAAGATTTTCTGTAAAAAGTCTGAGATGTAGCAGTTGTGTGGGGAGGGAGAGGAAGGGAATATGGGATGTGTTTATATGAAAAGAAATTAAGAAGTACTAACTGATGTGAAGGGTTTTTTTGTTGTTGTTGCTAAAGTGACATAATCATCCTTAAAACTGAAAACTCATTCAAGATCTGCATTTTGTGGGTTCTTTTACTCCAGAGCTAATATTTTACTATCTCAATGGATCTAATTATTAGAAGCATTAAATAATTTGAGTTATTAGCAATGTTCAAATCTACTGATTATGCAAACAGATCATGGACCAGAACAATTGGGGCTCGGGTAACAGTGTCATTGGTTTGCCAAAGGCTAAATTAAAAAAAAAAAGTATGCATGTGGGACTAATAGTTGCAATAAAAAAGTAAACCAGGCCAAAGGGGGAAAGTCAGTAAGTAAACATCTGAGAAATTAATTGCATGAAGAAATAAAATGAAATTGGACACTTCCTGTAAGCACCACGGTGAGCCGATGTCTTGCTGGCTTCTGCTGGCCAGCAACACAGCTTTTCCAAGAGCCGACAGAATCTCACCAGAACAAGAACGGCTCACTGAAACCATCCATGTGACTCCGGATAGCCACTCGTTAGGGAAACTGCCATTTTTTACAATTGGTTTATGAATGGAGTAGCTGAGAGTCTTGATTACATCAAGAATATTCTAATCCTTTCAGATAACTAAAGATATTTTCAAATGGTTTGTTACCAGTGTCTGATAGAGTGGCTTGTTATTGACTTGCAATGGCAAATTGATTCTGAAAGCTGCAAAAAGTTTGAAGAGAGCAAACTGATCAGGAACGGCATATTGTTCCCTCGTGATCTGGATTCATATTTTGAATCCAGATCACAAGAGATATGGATTAATATTCTTCATGATATTATACATTAATAATATTAATTCAGTGCAAATTCAGGTTTTGGTACAGTAGTTAAGTATCACTGCAAAGACATACGTCAAAGTACTTCACTATGCAAACATGGTTACACTCAACCTTTGTTGCTACAAGCTATAAAGCTGACATATAAAATAATTTCTTTCTATCAGATCAAGGAAGTGTCTCACCTGACTGCGATATCTCTTGGCGTATTTATAAATCTCTGTCATGGCAACATTGGTATTAAACTCATTCCGGTATTTCTTCATGAAGAATAAAAGAAAGAAAGAATGTTATTTCAATTTTCACTAAATCACAGCCTCTTTTTGACAGGAATCAATTGAGTTAGAATTGTACTTGTATTGGATGGTGCTCTGTGCAACATCAGCATATTTGAACTCTGATTGTTTTCAAAGTCAGCTAATTAATATGTGACATACATAACTTATGAGTAATGCAGCAAAAAAAAAGAAAAAAAAAAGAAAATGCCTTGTGGCCAAAGAAAATCTCTTTAGTGATTTATAGTCAAGCAAATTTTAGTTGGATTCTTGATAATACATAAACAGCACTCTTGAACATTGTTTGACTAGAATATAAAAACTGCTTTTAATCAGACATGAAATCAATACAGGTAGTTCTCGACTTACGACAACAATGGAGCTGAAAATTTCTGTTGCTAAATGAGACATTTGTTACATTTTGCCCCATTTTATAACTTTTCTTGACACAGTTGTTAAATGAATCACTTCAGTTGTTATATTAGTAACAGGGTTGTTAAGCGAATCTGGTTTTCCCATTGACTTTGCTTGTCAGAAAGTCGCAAAAGGCGATCACGTAACCCTGGGACACTGCAACTGTCATAAATATGAGTCAGTTGCCAAAGGTCTGGATTTTGATCATGTGGCCACAGGGATGCTACAGCGGTTGAAAAAACAGTCATTAAACGAACTGTTATAAGGTGAGGACTACCTGTATTCTCATAATTTGTATGGGATTAAAAGTACTGGTGAAAAGATTTGGAGAAATTGATATAGGAGACAAATCTGAAACTTAAACATTATAAAAGAGATTTCTTACCCTGGATTCCTCTGCGAGATGGGCATTCATTTCCTGTTCGCTAAGAGGTGGCATATCATGGATCTGTTTGTAATACTTCTGTACAATTTTTCTATATTCTGGAATCTCCTTAGCATATAATAATTTATTAGTAGGTGAATCCTAGAGGCAGAAATCCAGAGGGAACCCATTATTTTTTCAATGATTACTATTTTTTCTTTAAAAAAAAGAAAGAAAAATATTTTCTGATAAAATATAAATGTATGCACTGGCAAGTTCAAAATATCGCTCCATTGAAATGAGCAGTTATCTTTCCATTAGCTTCCCAATATATGATTCAATGCACGTTACAGCACGTGATAAATATAATTAATTAAAATAGTCTACAGACCAGTATTCCCAAAGGAATATTTAAAGATAATCTAGCATTATTCCAGGAGAGTGCTAAATTTCTTAGCAGAATACTATTTTTTAAAACGTGTGTCACTGGGTATTCCATGCTGTAACATTACACATAATCTACGCTCGCCTTTATTTATATTTATATCTATATCGTTGACTAATTAAAGGATTAAATTATAGCCCTCAACAAAATGCCTCAAGGAAGTATATTAAATTCTCCAGATTCACTTCAATAACAATGCAAAACAGGTTTTCATCACAATTAAATCTCTGTAGCACTCAAAGGGCTATAAATCAGCATTAGGTTTCCTTGGGATCTATAAATCAGTTTAGGCTTCCTGGTGTCAGATTACCTTGAAAGCCAATATGTAAAAACATTGTGATAACCAAGTACAAAAATTCAAATGGTAGGATTTGGTTAGGTACTTAATAAGAAAATAGGACTGGTCTTTCAACAAACCAGATTCATACTTAAGTTCATTGATAAAAGCAAAAACTAAGAATGCTCATCCAACAAACAGAAGCCTATAGTTACAGCAAGGAGAGATAATTCTAAGTACCAAATTGTCCAGCTCCCAGGAAATAGGTTGTATAACACCTTATTGCTACGGTTTTAGTAATGCCAGCTCATGCACCTGAGCCTGACAATTCTAAATGTGCATTAAAAAGCATCTGATCAATTAGAAAACAAACATCTAAATGTGATATCTTACTAAGCATTTGCAATTCTCTCAAGGGTCAGAAAACTCTTATATACAGAAACTCATTGTAGATTGACATGAGGCAGAACAAAAAAATCTACTTTGTACAGACAGCCCAAAATTGCAAGTATGTATGTATATGTAGGCAGACACACATATATACACACACATAATTTTGGGCTGTCTGTACAAAGTAGATTACTTTTTTTTCTATATATATATATAAATTTTCAATTTTGGTTCTCATTTTCCTGACATGGACATTAACTTCCCTCCCTTCTCCCCTAACATTTTTTACCACACAGATGCTACTCACAAGGCAACCTAAAATATTGGAAGAGTAGATAAAAAGGGTCATCCTTACTGGCCATTACGTACCTTGCCCAACTGCAGGTCAGAGATGGAACAGGCATCAATGAAGGCCTGAGCTATCACAGAAAGACAGGCATCTATGTGGTCAGTTTTGTCGATATCAAAGACAAACTGGGGGTTCTTCAGAATGTTGACCCAAAATCTCAGAGGTAGGCTACAGAACAAAATTCACAGGGATAGTTATCATGTCCATTCTTACATCTTTGCATTACAGGGTGAAATAAAGTAAATAATAGGTTAAGTGTTAGTATTTAGATTTTGATTGATTTGCCAGACTTTGAGTTGATGAAATTGGACTAATTGGGAATGATCTTTGACCATCATATTTATTGCCTAAACATCCTTCTCCCATTTTGGATTCTAACTTTTCTATTTTCATTAAATATAGGGATTAATCTATAATTTCTATAGAAGTTGATTCTATCATGCAACATTATCTTCTTATAGTTCAATAAAACATGTGGCTTCCGCACCATAAGAAAGAAAGGGATTTTTTTTTTACTCTCCCATATTTACAATACAACAATTTGAGTACTAAGAAGAAGTGATCTAAACAAAAGACTGTTATTAATTCCTTTGGCCATGAATAGGCTTTTTTAAGCTGAAACAAGGTGTCAAAGGGAAAACTAAAGATCTTTGAACATTTCAACTTTTCTAAAAAGAAGGAAAACAGAGGGGAGGGGCAAAGGGTGGCTTTCTGAAACGTTGGAGAAGCCACCTGGAAACAAAAAGAACACATTCTTTTTAAGATACATTATAACTGAAATTCCGCTGAAGATATTCTCTCCTTTGATAAAACAGCAAGAAGCAGGAAACAGGATTTGGAGTTTTGAATACTGGATCTTTAGGACCTTGGGAACACGAAATAAAATCAATCGGAGGTTGCCTTAAAGTGTTTAAAAATGGTATCACTAAAAAAATTCTTTTAAAAAAAATGGCATCATCTCTGGAAGAGTTTCTTAAAGATAAGGATGGGGATTTACTAGGGGGAAAAGGATCTTTTGGTCTCTTATGTCAACTTTTAGAAATTGAGATTTTAAATTACATAAAACTGATAAAACAAGAAGAAGACAACCAGGACATCTTGAAAACGGAGATTTCAGGCTACAGGAAACAACAGGGAACATAGGAAAAATTCCATATAAGAAGCCCTTGAGTTACAACAGATGGTTTAGTGAATGTTCAAAGTTACAATGGCAACTAAAATAACTACAGTTATTCACTTAACAATTGTGCCAAAAAGGTCATAAAATGGGGCAAAATTCATGTCACAAATGTCTCATTTAGCAACAGAAATTTTGGGCTCAACTGTGGTCGTAAGTCGAGGACTACCTGTACAGACTTGTCCCTTTAAATTGCAGAAGTCTGCTGTCCCATAGATAGAATAACATGAATAGATTTGTCCTTGCTGAGTTTTAGGGTTAAGATCTTCTTGGTTTGAGAAGATACTCTATGTACAAATAAATTGTAAAAATGTATTGACTGCTGCCAATTCAATCAGGTAATCTATATGTCAAAGGGATCTTTTCACTTTTTAAAAAAAGTTTCATAGTTATTTTCTAAGTACTAGAAAAACATAAATGTATATGGACATTTCATAATATTTATCCATTTCTGAACGTTGAAGAGAACAGAATGGAACAGAACAAAACAGAATAACAGAATTGGAAGAGACCTTGGAGGTCTTCTAGTCCAACCCTCTGCTCGGGCAAGAAACCCTATACCATTTCAGACAAATGGCTGTCCCATCTCTTCTTAAAAACCTCCAGTTTTGGAACATTCACAACTTCTGGAGGCAAGTTGTTCCACTGATTAATTGTTCCAAGTGTCAGGAAAGTTCTCCTTAGTTCTAGGTTGTTTCTCTCCTTGATTAGTTTCCATCCAATGCTTCTTCTCCTGCCTTCAGGTGCTTTGGAAAATGGGTTGACTCCCTCTTCTTTCTGGCAGCCCCTGAGATACTGAAACACAGCTATCATGTCACCCCTAGCCCTTCTGTTCATTAAACTAGTCACACCCAATTCCAGCAACCCTTCTTTATATGTTTTAGCCTCCAGTCTACTAATTATCTTTGTTGCTCTTCTCTGCACTCTTTTTAGAGTCTCAATATCTTTTTTACATCATGGTGAACAAAACTGGAGGCAGTGTTTCAATAACTGGGAATTTGTCTGGTGTGAATTTGAAAAGCATTGAGCTGCAGCTCTGCAGTTATTTCCTGCTCCCTTTGCATTTTCCTCTCATTCATTTTCTACATATTTCCTCCTGAGAAACTACATGGGAATCAAAGGCACTTGTTTAGAAGTAGATCTATATAAGACAGAAATGATGGAAGTTCTTTTCCAAACCTGTTGGTTTTCCAAATGTGCAATGTGTCTGGGTCAGAGATTCCCCGTTTCTCTGCTTGCTCTTCCAAGAAATCGAAGAAATATTTAATTGCCAAAGGTGGCCTGTCATCTCGGATACTCAGAATGGCTCTGAATAAGTCATCCAGGAATTTTTGCAATGTGCCCTAAAGAATGAAAAAAAAAATCAACTTGTACTAAGAAAGGACCAACAATGATGAATAAAATATTAATAAGGTTTAACTATTTTTCAGACTACACTGAAGAAATCTGTAATAACATCGATTGAGTGAAGAGGGAGGAATCTTTCGTGAGAGTTGGGTTAATTTTGTGTATACTGAAGTAATTAGTTTTAGTTGCCATTTAATCCTTTTTGGCACTGAGATTCTCCTTCTCTGGTTCTGGAATCTAAGAGCACATCTGTGATTGTTCTGTGTGGTAAACAGTGGGAAAAACTATAGACCCCTGGTAATTCTGTGATCTCACGTCCAATTACGAATCACAAAGCACTGGAATTACAGACTGGCTTCTAGCCAGCATCTGTGTCCAAATCCATTAAAAGTATTAGCACTGATACTCTATGGGGTTTTTTTCCCCAAAGTAGATCGGACTCTTCACCATTGTTACAGTAAACAACAAAATTTTTCTTGAGTATAAAACACATAAGATGAAGAAATACTATCATACTTCTCATTCAGTTATTTTAATGACAAAATTGAACTTATATGCGTTTGCAAAAACACTCTGCTTTTTGTAAAATATAAACGAACTGTTCGTTTTGATTTTGTTTTGTTGCGATTGTTTTACTGTAATACTATATTTATGCCATGCTATTTATATTGAATTTTTAAGATTTATTTCTGTTTCTCTAGCACATTGATATTTATCTTATGCTATGTGTTGGAAAAATTAATGTTTACTGTTAACTGCTTTGGGTATTGATTATTATAGAAATATGACACATAAATAGACCAGTGGACCAGAGGTCTAACTTAGCTAAATAAATAATGTGGTGTAGAATAAAGGATTTAGTCAGCACATATTTGTTAATCTACATATGATATGTAGTCTAGGATCAAAAGGAGAATGCTTAACCCTTCACTCAATACTTTACCTGCTTAATACAAAAAGCTGTAAGGTAAAGCAATCATAAACGCTAACAAAAACACAATAGGTAGGGAAAGAATTAAACTTGTCTCTTTTGAATTCAGTTCTGTCTATAATTATGATTTGCAATTTTACCACAGTCAATAGTAATAAATTTGACACTCTGTATAACCCTGATATATAAATTCACTATGCCCAAAACTTAGTAACACATCATAAAACAATACTCAAGATGAAAAGAGCAGGGTAAAAAGCTAATGCAATATGTAAACAATATTAGAATATAACCTAGTATCACAAAATTAGAAAATTATGAAATATCCTAAACTGTCTTTTTTATTTACTAACTTTACAAAATCTGGATTTTTATAAGCATAGTAATCTGAATTGACTTAATCCAACATTATAATAATAAAAAATATTAATGAACTTCTGATGTGTTCAATGAAATATGCTCTTTACTCACATTGCACTCATGTCAGAAACACTGAAGTGCTTCCTGGTTGAAAGGATTAGTTGGTGACATCATCGTTGCCTGGGTGGTGCTCAATTGGGGCCTCCTTTCATGTCCCTAGTAGGAGCTGGAGCAAAGGACAGGAGCTCACTCTGTCCCACGGCAGCACTTGGGTCTCAAACAAGGGCTTGCTGCTTGATTAACATCCAAAGTCCTAACCATAAGAGCCACTGTGCTCCTAACTAAATGCAATTTACCAAGCGTATGCATGAAATTAAGCTAGATTTTCTCTTTAGTAAATGCAATTTAATTTCATGCACTTGTCTAAAAACAAGTTTCATTCAATGTAATAAAACTTTATTTTCAGAAATATACAAAATTGCACTACAAAATTTCATTTTTTTAATCATAAGGATAGCTATTTTCTCATGTAATGTAAAACATTGGGTGATTCAGAGTTAATTTTAGTTGAACTTGATTTTGTTAGTCGGTTGGAACATGTGTAATATGCCAAAGCAGACATCTGGGATCAATAATTTCATACCAAGGATATATATCAATCTTTTCACTCAATGCACCTCTATGTCCTACCTTTGTGGAAAGCAATCTGGTTAGGTAGATTTCAGGAAGAACTTTTTTTCTATGACTTTGTCGATACGATTTTTTATTTTCATTTAATTCATCTGTGGGAAGGACCTGAACAATGGCCAAACAACAATAATAATAAAGAACAAATCCATTTTTTTAAATATAACAGCTGACTATAAAGCATTAATTAAAAAAAAGAGACTTCTTTATGCTATAAACCAGAGCAATGAGATTATGAACAATGGAACAATATTAAATATAATTTATACTATTGCCAGCTGTATTGGTTGTTTCCTCCTCCTTTCCCTTCTTTTCTTTCAGTGCATGAAGAATTTTGCAATAGATTCAGTTTACAATGAATTTGGCTGTTTAAAACATCACTTAGATACAACAATTCTTTCCCTTCTGATAACTGGCAATCATCAGGAAGATAAAATATGTTAGAAATACATGCAAGATTATGACTGAGACTAAGTTAAAAAAAATTGAACGCGTTCCTTCTCTCTGCCAAATTTGTGTGTTCAATTATTATCCTATTACACAAACAACGCAAGAACCCCAAGGGTCTAAACTGTCCCCTCCCCAATGAGTCTGATCCTAGGCCAATAAACTGACTGGATGACAAATTTATCGTTCTGCATACACTGTGCATATGGAAAGCATTTTTATATTTGCCTTTACAATAAACCATGTGCAGTATTACTGTCCTTACATTATGCATTACTAAACTGTAAGGCAGAGGGAAAGGGAGGGCTTGTTTCACTAGGAACACACTTGGTTATACTTAACACTGGGCCAGGCCTGCCTCCCAACCATCGAACTATTTTTTGTAATTCTTTCCTCAGCTTTGCATAACGTTGTTGTGAGTTGGGTATGACTTCATTTATCAATATCATGTCACTCATACATTTTTCTGCTGTGTGGGTCCTTTTTCTGAATAGCTATTTTGTACAGAGAATGCAGCGCGGGGTGGGGGGGGACTTCTTCTCTAAGGAAAATCTGTCGGGCCGACCTAGAATGGCAGAGTAATGTCCTGGACTGTTTTTGGAACAGAATACTCACCAAATGAAAGTATTTTTCAGTGTCCAAATCTTTTACTGGAAAAAAAAAAGGAGAAAAGCAAATGAAGAATTTGCTTAGTGTACTATTTTGCATGGTTTTTTTCCTTCAAGAGTAAAGGATATCTACTACTGAAGATGATCAGCATATCAGCTTATTGCATTCAAACATGAACCTGAGT
Organism: Myanophis thanlyinensis; assembly: GCA_017656035.1. Lineage (NCBI taxonomy): Eukaryota > Metazoa > Chordata > Lepidosauria > Squamata > Homalopsidae > Myanophis > Myanophis thanlyinensis. Next base: position 924 of record JAEANM010018784.1, on the reverse strand, counting down.
ACCATTATCCCATGAAAGATTAACCAGCCAAAGAATTTTTTACCTGGCTTTTAAAGGTTGTTCTTTTTTTGTTTGAGAACTAGATGTGTGGGCCTGAGATGGGAATATATATTGGATTCCAGTTTTGCTTTTCAATTTCTAAGCTATGTCTAGTCATGTTTGGCTATGGCTGCCCTTTATCACTGAATATTTATCAGTTCCTTGAAAACCACTTAAATAGATTTTTAAAGAAGGAATCAGATTACATCCCTATAACTAAAGGGAGTCTAATCAATTCCACCACCTGCATTTAGTTACATATCTGGAGCAGAAGTTTGATTAGAGGAAAACTAAATCGAGTCAAGTTTTTGTTATTGAGTTTATAAGTACACAGTGCCATAGATATTTTAATTGTTTTTTTCTGCTGGTATTTTTAAAAATTCAGGGAGGCCGGTATAGATCTATTTCAAGCTTATTTGCTGACCGGCTGATGAGAGAATATATATATTTGTAGATTTTCACGGGTACAGGTATGTAGGTCTAGGTGTGTTCGGGTCTTTTCCCGTGTAAGATTTGTCAATCTTACATGGGAAAATCTTGTCAAGCCAAAATACTCTTAATCTTACACGGGAAAAGATTCCTACACCTAGACCTATACATATATGTTTGTTGTTGTGGAGATACTTGGTTACCCAAATGTGGGAGGGAACAACGTAGCTCCCTTTTGCCTTTCGGCTCATCTCAAGAGACTATCCAGGCAGAAATTAGCGACAACAGTGTGCCGTGTATATATATTGGTTAAATGTTTTTTTTTCTGCTGGTATTTTTAAAAATTCAGGGAGGCCAGTATAGATCTATTTTGAGCCTTTTCAAATCCCATAAGGGTATGACCAGCTGATGAGAGCCAAAAAGCTCGAAATAGATCTATACTGGCCTCCCTGAATT
>JAEANM010018783.1:0-12545 GCA_017656035.1 Myanophis thanlyinensis | reverse complement strand
GAGTGTCTGTCTGATTAATAAAAAGAGCTGTTTGTTCACAATTCAAGTCTGTCTCTCCTTTCTAAAAACAAACCAGATGCAACCCTATTTATCCGGGCTTGAGGCCGGCTTTCACCCCTTTGGCTAGATTACACACACACACACAAAGGTATTTTTAAGGTGTTGTAATTGAATAAATAATTCAAGTAAAAAATAAACTTAAGGGGGCTATTTTTCTTTTTTTAAAGTTTTTTATTTTTTAAACAACATATCATTGTGTGTACAGTGTGGTATCTGGGCGTCACTTCTTTTGGTACAGACAATATACTATTAATTAGGCAACATAGTATTAATCATTTTGGTACAAACACAATCATATTAATCACTTTCATTTCTTTCTTTGGTCCACAAGGCTGCTCTCTTCAGGAAGGAATGCAACAGACTTAACAAGTTTTGACACTGTGAGAACCCTTCCTTCTGAAGTGTGTCTGTCTCTTATTCTTCATCAGGAGAGTCTGCAAATTTTATATTTGAGTTTAGGGGCACATATCTTTCCATAAAAAAAACCCTCCATTATTCACTGTCTCTGAATTATTCCAAACGTATCTGACTGTAAGAAGGGATTACTGAAGGCAAAAATATCTCGGTCCCAGTTGAGGAAGGCAGTGCTAGAAACAAAGGTTTCAGCTGTTGCAAGAAAGGGCAAACATATACGGTAACTAGCAGGCAATGCCCTGTTAATGGCTCTTGCACACTGAAACTATAAAACCTGGTCAGGTTGAGACAGATGCTCCACCAATGGATGTGCGAAAATATAACTCTCCAACGGGAAAAACTGCCGACTTGTTCACAAAAGGCATTTTATGAAAAAACCAAAAACCCCTCAGGAATGATGCCCTTCTTCGTCTAATGAAGGCCAACAGGTAGTTGAACGCAACCAAGCATTAAGGCCAACCCCAACGGATAACCGGAAATTCTAGGCGTCTGGGTGTCCGAAGGCCACACAAACTGAGTCTACGTAGGACTAGGGCTTCGGAAATAGTGTGCCGATGGCAGTTCGCCCCTTCCTCGCCAGTCGTTGTCATGCTAGGAAAGCGAACCCCCCCACCCCCGAACACCGATTCAACCAGTCTGACAGTTGGTTGCACAAGCGCACGACCCTCCCGCGTTCCTCGCGCAGCCCCATAGAGGAGATTCTTTAGCGGCGCATGCGTCGTTCTTAGCCCCGCCTCCGGAGCGCAGGCTGTGTGTCGGTAAAGTTCGACAAGCTGGAGGTATTTCCCCGCCCCTTTTGCTTTCGGATGGGAGGAGGAGAGGCAGCGGGAGTCCGGGAACCAATCAGATGCGACGTACTGGCTTCCTGAGGCGGGACGACAGTGAGAGTTTTTATTTTCTCCGTAGAAGCCTTATTGTTCCTCTCTGCCCGCAGTTGGTCGGTGTTGCGGGGGGGGGGGGGAAGCGATGCGTTGATTCGCGAGGAGGAAAGGCCCGTCTTCGCCGCCGTAGCTGGCCCAGGCAGGCCTCGGCAATGTCCGGAAACAGGCCATCGCCGCAGCACCCTCCGGCCGGACCGGGTGCCGCGGGCCCTCCGGGCTCCTCTTCGACCCCCTCGGTCACCACCTCGGCCTGCTTGGGCACCGCGATGGCGACGGGCACCGCGATGGCGACGGGCTCCTCGGCGGTGCCCTCGCGACCCGTCTTGGTGGCGGCCGCCGTGTCCGGATCCTCCTGCGGCGGGGGCCTTTCTCGCCTGGCAGGGACCCGAGTCGGGAGCGGCAGTGGCGCAGCCGGCAGCGGCACCAGGAAGAGGCCACTTCTGACTCCGCTTTGCAATGGCCTTCTGAATTCCTACGAGGACAAAAGCAACGATTTCGTCTGGTGAGTGGCGCTGGAGGGATGGGGAAGGTGCTGCTTCTCCTCCCGTGTGCTTGGGGCGTGCGGTTAGGGTTAGGCTGCCATGGGTGTAGAGCTAGGCATCTCTCTCTACGTTGCTCTTCCAAGTGCCACACTGCCCCTGGTTCATAATGCCGTCCTGCAGTTGTGCAGGACTCTTGCTCTGGCCTAGGAGAAGCGAACTGTGGCTGCGTCAGAACATGGGGGCATGGAAGTGAGAAGGGAATGACCACTCGTGGAACTCCTGGCTGATGTAAGATTTAAACTATGGATTTGGTCCCTTGTGGTTTCCTCTCACACGTGCACCCCTATGATTTACAAATAAGTTCTGTGGAGCTAAGGGGGGGCTTACTACTGCAGTCATTCTTGCAGGCTTCTGGTCAGAAAAGTAGATAGTAAAAGTTTCAGCTGCCCGGCATTTGCTTAAAATCAGATTATTACACTAGCAAGGATTGAAATATCCATGTGGCAGCAGGATTCTGTTTTGGTTACTGAGTGAGGGAGAAAAAAAAGTGCTTTGGGGGCATTTCAGTATTCCATTCTCTTTTCTAAAATCGGCATAGAATCATGTTGTGGGTTCATAGCGCTTCACAATTAATTCAGCATGTTTATCTGGGAGCACTATTCCAGCAGAAAGACTCAGTAGGACTTCTAACTACCCCAGACAAAAGATACTATAATCCACATTTCTTGCAGAAGATGCTTGTGCAAGGGATGTGCCTCAAACTTGTCCTTTCTTCTAAAACAGTATCTGTAAATTGGGCAATATAAATTTGATACATTATTATTTTTAAGTCTTTTAATTCATAGAATAGACATTTTAATTTAGGTCCCCAAGTGCCTGATCAGCAAATGTGCTTACTGCCTTCTGGGAACTTCAATTTCTCTCCAACATGCATAATTCTGTGTATCTGTATTATGTACTGAGCCTTTTTCCCCCATTTATTTTCTTCCTTGGATAGTTGCTCCACCTAGGTCTAAACAGCTATGTTGACCCTTTCTGGATCTATTTTGACATTGTATTTTGGAAGCTGTGTAACCAAAGCTGTCAACAACATTAATGTTGAATCATGGAATTATAATATGTTACAAAATTTATTATAGGTTTATTTTGCAATGATCTACAACAGAAAACATTTACATAGTAACTGTATTGCCATCTGTATCAAATTGTCTATCACAAACTGAATATCTTTTCTGATTAGCCATCACCAGATCAGATACTATCAGTTGTATAAGGTTTAAGAGGTTTTGCTCTAGTGTGAAAGTCTTTATCCTTACTTTCATTTCCTCTTAATTCCTGTTCCTCTAATTTGGATATACTATTAATCAGTTGATCCGTTTGCCTCCAGAAGTTGTGATGCTCCATTACTGGAGAATTTTAAGAAGAGATTGGACAGTCATTTGTTTAGAATGGTGTAGAGTCTCCTTGAATAGTGGGCTGGACTAGAAGACCCTTCCATCTCTGTTATTCTGTACTCTAGAACCCTTTGCTTATTGTTCTAGACAAGTTTTGTTATCCAAATTATTGGCTGACTTATTTCTTACTTTTAACATTTTAAGAAGCATTAGTTTGAATGTGGGTTTTTAAAGACCCTGTTGCTCACATGTGGTTTGCTGTTCTTCAAATTATCAGAAAGAATCTGACAGCACCGTTTCCAACAAATATGTTTTTTAAAGGCATAAGCTTAGAAACTCTAGTTTCAGGCTAACATGGCTGTCATCCTCCAGTGATAGTCAGAGGGTATCTAAACATAAGAGAATCTCTGTGCTTCTGAGATGGTTAATTTTTCTCAGGGTCTTTGTGAACCCTTCATAGTCTAGAAAGAAGGCATGAATCCTTCAAATCTGGAAAGAGGAAGATCCCCACTTTCACATGCTTGCTGATCTTAGCAAAGAACTTTAAAACAAATATTAACTTGTTTTGCAGAAAAAAGTTTATTCTTTAAGAAGACTTGTTATTTTATGGGTTCAGTGTATTTAATTACTTTACATTTATTAATGTTTTCTACAGACTTACTAAGAAGAGATTTTAAGGCAATTGGTTATTTATTTTTAACTTCTTTCTTCAAGCCCTTCTTTAAAGTTAAAAGTTCTTAGGCAAAGATGTCAATCTTAAGGGCAGGTTTTCTGGTTTTGATTAATGATTCCTTTCTACTTCTTTGTAGGTGTATTAATTTCCAAGTCACGATAAATTTAAATAAAGTCATTGTTTAAGATATAACTGCTGTTCTCATTTTTTTTTAGATTAAATTTCATTTAAAACTAGATAATGGTGATTTAGTACCACAGGAAATATGTATTTGTAGCTTTGTGATGTGACATATATCGGGAGAACAAGGATCACCAATGGCTTTTAAACTTACATTTCCATGTTAAACTTTTATATTTTTGTTTTCTTTGCTGCAATATTGCTTTAGTTAATTGTTCAATGTGTAGTTTGAACAATTTATTTTTAAATCTAAATAACTTTAGTGAAATCAACCTTAAAGCAAATGTTCATAAGCTATTTTGTAAACAAAGAGGACCAAAACATTCATTAAGTCCTGGGAAGGGAGGTACTACTGAGAAGAGATTGATTTCTAGGGTATAAGAAAGTTAGCAGGAGAAGCACAGACTTATAAGAAAGATTCTGTTATTACAGTCTGCCTCAATAAAGTCTAGTTCTAGTAATCCTAGAGACTCTTTCATGATCTGGTCCACCACAAAGGGCAGATAGTTTCTTTGTCGCTAGCTACCAGTCTTCTTCTCTCCCTGTAAAATAAATAAGAAGTTTCTTATTTTTAGATATATATGGCTACCTGTCTCAAATACATGACTCTTTAAATATAATTAAAACATGTTTAATTTTATATTTCTGAAACAAATATTTTTTTACAATGCTTTAAGAAAATGTTCAATATAAACCTTAAATATATTCTTTTGGGTTTATACTTGTATATTGTCAAATTAGAAAAAATAATTGAAAAAAGACCCATTTTATAAATTTAATACCGTATGAAGAAGTAGAAACTTTTCTCTCTCACATAAGTCTAGAATATAGTATTGCCATATACTACCATCCAGTAAAGCTAAATTACAGGCAATTCAAAAGGTGCATGTAAGGAATGTACTATGCAGCATGTGGTAATGTCCATCACTTCAGAAAGCTTGAAAAGGAAAAACAGGGAAACAGAACAGGAAAAAAAAAGAGGTTAAATCCAATTACTGAAGGAGCATGTTTTATAGCTGGAAATTAATACAGAGGATGACCCTCTCTATTATTTGTGAGCAGTGGGTCTTTGAGATAAAGAAGCCTATCTGTTAACTTTAAAGCCTGCTTAAGTGCATAATGAGCTGGTAGTTCCATGACCTTATGTGAAGTTAAACCACTTTACATCTTTAAAAAGGGGTGTAGGCTTTGTGGCAACATGGACACGTGAAAGCTTTGGATGCAATTCATAGAACCTATTTAGAAGTTAACAAGAGAGCCATCACTTCTATCTTCTCTGGATTATATTTCATTTATTTCATCAAATTTACTGCTAAATGTAAGCAACAGTTAAAAGAATGAATTAGTTATTTGGAACTAAATGACAAAGGGCAGCAATGTATTTTAAATATATTGCTGGCATCTTACTGAATACCTCTAGATTTCCTATTCCCAATAGTTTCATGGAGGTATTAAATGTCACAGGGACAAGACAGAACTTAGTGTTACAGCATAAACAAAAATTTTATTTATTGAACTGCAATCCCTAGCATGACATGCTGAATACCATCTGGCAAAAACAGTCTTAACCATTGCAAAAATATAGTCCAAGCAAATGCCTGGTCAAAAGTACTGAATCTCTTCCAAGGAATTCAGAATACCCAGTAGGGTCCCTTGGTGTTGTAGGTCAGCCATAAAGCTGACCATAATAGTTAGATATCTTCCCCCAAAGCCCAATTTAGATGGATTCAAATGATCAGTATGATTCAGGTGTGTCTGGAATTATAAAACTACTACCTTCTCAAATACTGTAAGTTGAATTAGTGAATTTGAGACTTTACAACTTTCCAATCCCTTTTTTGTTGGCAGACTGAGATAGCAAAGTAACTATCAAATGCTAACACAGTATCTTAAAATGTATGTTGCATTCCCAGAGTGATAGGAGGAACATTTCAGATCAAAGTCTTCTGCTGATTTCATATCTCCAAATATTTCTGGATTGCTATCTGGCTGGTGAGATTTGGACCTAAATTCCATCACATTTTTTTCTTACTTTTTTCTTTAAAATTAATTTAGAAATATGAAAAAAACTCCAAATTAAAATGTCTGCAATTATCTGCTCAGTTTCAAAGAACAAGACAAGAGATTTAGACCTCCAAAGCAGAGTGTTCATAGTAAAGTCAGAGCACTCGCATTCGCACTCACACTCAAGTATAGATAAATTCTTATTTAAAAATCAAGGCAAAAAGCTGAATATCAGAAGCAAGATCCAGAAGACTAATAAATTGTTTGATCTAAGCAAAGATCAAATAAAAGGCACAAGATTAAGGTATTAGAAAAGTTGCTCCAGCATGTTTATACTTGTAATCAAAGACATTATGATGTAATGCAGCTAATGTATTTTATACGGAATATTATGTTTGACATTAGTGTATTTTATTTAGTTTTAAGATCTAAAATAGATCTCTTATATAAACATTTTATTTCAGTAGTAAATAAACAGTTCAATTTGTATGATTTGCATGATGGCACCATTGTTCAAATCATATCAGTTGACCCAAGTGTTTTCAGTTAAGATTTACCAGACATCATAAATCTGATTATGCATTCGGATTCTAACATCAAGCTGGAGCACCTGGGAGTCAGCCCACCCCTATGCAGATAGAGCTCCAATTTCTTGACTGGGAACCACGGCTGTAAGGATGGGAGGACATGTCTCAGCCTCAGCACTGGAGTGCCCCAGGGCTGTGTTCTGAGCCCCCGCTGTACTCCTTATACACCTACACCTGCACAGCCATTACTGACTCCATCACCATCATCAAGTTTGCTGACGACACCATTGTGGTGGGCCTGATCCCCAACAACAATGAAACGGCCTATCTGGAAGAGATTAAAAACCTGGAGAATGGTGCCAGATGAACAACCTCCTCCTTAACATCAGCAAGACAAAGGAGCTGATAGTGGACTTCAGCACAAAGCAGGAGAGGAAATACCAGATCCCTTTCATCAATGAGAGCCCAGTGGAAAGAGTGGACTGCTTCAGATACCTCAGGGTCTACATCTCACAGAATCTACCATGGTCCTGTCACATCAACACCATAGTAAAAAAGACTCGGCAATGTCTCTACCATTTCAGATGTTTGAGAGACTTCAGACTGCCCTCCAAAGTGCTCAGGAACTTTTACTCCTGAACCATAGAGAGCATCCTGACGGGAAACATCACAATCTGGTTTGGGAACAGCACCGTGCAGGACAGATGGGCTCTACAGAGGGTGATGTGTTCAGTTGAGCGCATCATCCGCATAAAGCTCCCCGAACTACACTCTATCTACAATAAGCAATGCTGGACTTCAGCCAGGAAGATAGTGGAAGACCCCAGCCACCCAAACAACAAACTGGTCTCTATCATGCAGTCAGGAAAGCGTTTCCACTCCCTGAAAGCCAATGCAGAGAGACTGAAGAGAAGCTTTTTTCTACAGGCAATATGGACTCTAAACCATAAACAACACTCAGGTTTAAAAGAGGAATCTGTAAATTGCCTCATCTCCTATCCTATTCCCTTATCTCTCCGTAGGCTATTCTCTCTGCTTTCCTTATTTCTGTGGTCACGAGCGGTCGCATAAGCATTTCACTGCATATCATACTAAGTATGACTGTGACAAATAAAATTGAATTTGAATTTGAAAAGTACACCTTTCCCCTATGCGCGTGCACACGCACGCACACACACACATGTTTAAACTGAGAGTTTAATCTTGACTGGTTGAAAACACATGTTTAAGTTGTTGAAATTGTAAGCAAACTAAGAAGTTTGGCAATTTTTTTAAAAGATGTGTTTATATGTCTTTGGGTGGGAGTTTTTGCTGTTTCTATAGTACAGGAGAAAGAAACTGTTTTATATTAGATTCTGTTTTTGTTGAATATTGCTTTGACTAGAAATACCATCTGGAGTAATTCTGGAATGTGTGAAGAAATTAAAATGAACTTTATGAGAATCCAGGTTTTTTAAACTGCAATATTTTAACAATTTGTACACTTAAAAAAACCTGCTACTCCATTTTCAGATTTTAAAATGCTGATAGTTGAATCCCTTATTATGAAAGGGAAAAAATTCTTTAAGAAGAACACATATATAAATGAATGCTTTAGAATCTGATTTTTCAAAATGAATTCCCTCATCAAAGATTTCAACTAGTTCTTGACACTGAGCTGGAAAATTGGGTTATTTTTAGTATATTTTTTATGTAGTGCCATCATTGTTATGCAAAAGAAGTATCTTGCTTGGATATGTTTTCTGACATAATTTAAGTAATTTAATATTGAAATGAAATTTAAATAATTTAATTATTTAAAAAAAATCTATTCCTCATTTTTAACTATTATTCTATTTAAATTTTAAATGTAGTACCTGAGATAACTTCTATCAATTACTTTTTCCAGATATATACATAAAGAAGTAACTTGGATGTGTATTTGATTGTGTTTTGTATCACATCTTTTACGTGTCAGCCTATTTTTCTACATTTTTCTTTAGATTTTAAAGTCATACAAATGACTAACTTTTGGTCTCTGGCTATCTAGTAATAAGAGATTAATAGAGGCTTCTCAATGCTGGTGGTGTGTAACAAGAGTTTTATCAACTATTGGGTTCATTTCCTTCTCTTTACCTCGTTACCACTAAAAGAAACTGTTTGTTTAAAAGATTCCATCGATATTTATATGGTTTTCTTTCCTTTTCAAGCCCCATCTGCTTTGATATGATTGAAGAAGCTTACATGACAAAATGTGGACACAGTTTCTGGTAAGGTTTCTTGATATAACTGTTTTCAAAGAGATTTATTTATAAAATGAAAATATGTAAACTAAAGTTATTTTATTAAATGCACCATTCTAACTCAATATCTTCATTGGAGATAACCTGGGATAACAAAACATTTTCTATTTCTGAATGGTAACACTGACATAGCTTTAAACAAGTAACTATTAAAATATATGAAAACAATTTGGTGGATGAAGCAGGACAGGACACATGCATCAGATTCTTATAAGTGACTATGGATTCTTCAGAGCCATCAATGGTTTTCAAAGTTCGTACTCTTAAAAGCTTTTTGAAGTGATGTATCTCAGTGAAAGTTTGGATGCATATAATTCTTTTTGCACTTTTGTATGTTATGAAATATCTTTGAAGATGATAAATCTGGCTTGCAGGCAATCATATTTTAAAACTGCCTATTAATATCCAATATTTTGTTGCTTTTGCCAACAAGGTAATATTAGTTACACCCCCCCCCCCCCCAAAAAAAAAAAAAAATTGCCCAGAACTTGAAGATGCTTCATTGATTTGATCTATCTTTAGTACCCAACGACCTGGTACCACAGCTACAATTCCTCAACTAACAAACAGAATATAATGTATCATATTCAAAAGCATATCTTAATAAATTTGTGCACTGTTTTTCACTGTTCTGTTACTTTTCTTAAACAGTTACAAATGTATTCATCAAAGCCTGGAAGATAACAACAGATGTCCCAAATGTAATTATGTTGTAGATAACATTGATCATCTATATCCCAACTTTTTAGGTAAGTTTTAATGTTTAGTAATACAGGCTTTAATCATATCTTGATAACTTTTCCAATAACTGAATTTTTATTGTTGGGTGTTTCTTTATGATGCTTCACACACTTCCGTTGATTTTGTTACAACATAGACTACATTCCTGGACATGTAATTTCTGAATATCTACCAGGCATTCATTGATATAAGAATCACTCTAGCTTTGCAAAACAATAATGATGAAGTTGAGAGAGTCTGTGGTAGACCGTGATTGTGAAAGCAATAAATTGAAAATGATTAGTAACCAAATAATTTAATAATGCTTACTCATACTTGATTTTGAGATGTGAAGAGAGGAAGGTGAAGATCAAAATAGGCCTTATGCTAAATGAATTGTATACTCGCCATAAAATGTTCTTAAGTCATAGTGCCTGAGACTCAGTTCTCATGCAAAGATGGGTTTACAAACTTTTTCCTGCTCTTTTCTTGGAAATAGTGGCATTTGTAGTGGCGTTTTGATAATAGCCTTTTCTGATCTTGGACTGTTTGTGAGTGATCTTGCCAGCCCTCAGATTGCTGATCAATAATTTTTTTAAAACAATTATCTCTGTTTCATGTAATGATAAATTAGAAGTAGGAAAAAATAAAACTGAATTAGAGTTTATTCTTCCTTTTGATTTTGTGTGAATAGGAGAGAGACATACATGAAACTAATATGGAGGGTATGAAAAAGCGCAACTATATAATCTGGTTGTCTGTCGTACAAATAAGTCTATTTTGTACATCTGTAGTTAAAGTTAGAGACTTATTGAAAGAGCAATTTTAAGAATCTCCTGTAGATGACGAGGGAAAATTGTGCTTATGTTGTATATTTTAATACAGGTAATGTGAATTGGGACATATTCCATGAAATGTGATTCATTTTCAAATGCTTAGTTTAATAAAATTAATTAGTAGCATAAGGAATAAGTGACACTGAACAACCGAAGTTGTTAAAATATAAACAAGTTAACATCTGCTCTAAGTAGACTATTGTGTACAATAAAATGTAGCTTTTAATATTCCTACATATTAGATGAGCTTCAATCTCCTCCTTGCTTTACTCATATTAGTACTTAAGTGCTGTATTTAAAACAACACATCTCTAAATGTCTATCATTAGAGATAAATCCTGTTAAATTTTAGCTATTGATTGTATTCTAAAGTAGCCAGCCAAAATGACTCCTATTGGTTTGCAAAAAGTAACATCAAAAAGCATCAAATCACAATAACTACAACAAAATCCAAATTCTAGAATATGCATAGCTACCAATTATTAAACAACCTTCAAGTGCTTGTTAAAACAAGATTGCTTCAGTAGCCTTGAAAGCTAATAATAGGCCATCAAGGAAGAGGACTGCCTTAGGGCCCATATCCCTTTGAATATTTGTAAGGATAAGATTCTCAGCATCCTCTCTCTGTCAGTATTATATTAATTAAGCAGATCCTGTCTGTGGGGGATGACTCCCTGGCATCAAGCCACTTACTCAAAAGCAGCACTTTGAAACCTACAGACAACTAGTGTTTGAAGGACAAAAATTACACTTGCATAACGGATGTCACATTCTTTACCAATGGTAGCTTTGGATTGTGTTTAAGTGAAACCCATGCAGAATGTTTACTTCAAGCCAAAGGTGTAATAATGGCAAGATTTATTCTAACCAAATATTTTTTATTTAAGTGCGCTACAACTATAATGTCTAGGTCATTAATATGTTAAGAGAAGGCTGGACATCCACAAATCTGAATGCATTTAATGGTCACATTTAATGAACCAGTTATAGAATGGTGAAAATGCATCTTATTTTGATGTACTGTATATAGTTCGTTGAAATAAAATAAGTTACTGTGTTCGTCAATACTGATGTGTAAATTAAAAACACTGTATGTATAATACACATTTTTGAGAAAAAAATGGGAAATCGTTTTATTCTGATTGGCAAGTGAGTAATAATATTTATTGCTCTCTTGTGTTTAATCTTACTGAATTAATAAAAATTAAAAAGTGCAGTGTTGAAGTTTACTGCTTTGATTTTCTTAGTATACATTTATTTCTAAGACAGTTTGTTTTTTATTTATCATCTTAAACTGTGTTACTTAGATCTTTTCTTTGACCTGTAGTGAATGAGCTCATCCTTAAACAGAAGCAAAGATTTGAGGAAAAGAGATTCAAGTTGGACCATTCAGTGAGTAGCACCGTATGTCCCAATCTTTCTTTCATTTGCTTATTTCTGGGCTTAAGGGATGGAGTGCATGGTATGCTTATGTTCTAAGCATTTGAGAATGTCTGTTTCTTGGCAGACAGCTCTGTTAATCTGTAAAAGCAGTTTATTTGGGATTTTCATTGTCCAGTCTAACTTTACTCTTTAATTTAATAATGGTTTTGATAGATTTCTGAATATAGATTCAAAATGTTCAGTATTTTCCAGTGCACTTTGTAATTATTACAAGTTATGATAATGAGATAATAGTGAAAGTTATGCTTTATAAGACTTAGGTAAGCATATCAGTGATATTAAAACTGATACTACACTTCTCTTCACATAGGCCTTTTTCTGTGAAATTCAAATTGTCTACAGGAGATTGAAGTCTTAGATCATTCCAGTTCAGATCATTATATAATGTAATTGGTATATGAGTTAAATTCCTGGTTAAGCTTCGATACCCATAGGAAATATCTAGTGGTATATGTTTGAGAAGTCACATGCAGCATCATGGTGGCCAGTTTAGATTAGATTAGAATTATTCAATTTATATACCGTCCCTCTCCCAAAAAGGGACAATAAATAATAAATAAACAATTAAATTGATAACAATTTAAAAACAAATTAAAAAGAATTAAATGGGTGGTTGAATACAAAATTTAAAATTATAAGATTTAAAAAC
>JAEANM010018782.1:0-12545 GCA_017656035.1 Myanophis thanlyinensis | reverse complement strand
TGTTACATGTCTAGACTGCCTTTTCAACAGTGAACCCAGGACAGCGTGTAGGGTTCTCCTTCCTGTTTACTTACTTAATTTTATTAATTGATTTAAAGTATTTTACCCCACCTTTCTGCTCAAGAAGGATCCAAGGTTGCATGTAAAACATCGTCTGTGCGGGCCGCAGGTGCAATTGCAATGGACCGCATACAGCCCCCGGGCCGCATGTTTGACATGCCTGTCCTAGGCAGTTTGAAGGAAGAGCTAAAATACCGTACAGGTAGTCCTCATTTACAACAGTTCATTTAGTGACTGTTTGAAGTTACAACGGTGCCGGAAAATAACCGTTTTTCATATTTATATGACCGTTGACCGTACTTATACGACCGTTGTAGCATTCTCTCCTCCCCCCACAATGGTCACGTATTCAAAATTCAGGTGCTTGGCAATGGGTTCACATTTATGACAGTTGCAGTGTCCTGGGTTCATGTGATCTTCTGGAGACAAGCAAAGTCAATGGGGAAGCCAGATTCACTTAACAACCGTGTTACTAACTTCACAACTGCAGTGATTCACTTAACAAAGGCGGCAAGAAAAATTGGGGTAACGCCCACTTAATAAATTTCTCAGCAACATACATTTTGGCCTCAATTGTGGTTGTAAGTCGGGGTTTAAGAACCCTGAACAAATCAGGGGATGAATAATCCAACCTAAGGAATCACTGAGGAGCAGGCATTAAGGAAGACGCCCTCAGGAAATAAGGAGCAGAAGTTAGTATCTTACTCACTTATTTTCACACTGCGTGTTGTCCTCACACATATCGACTCTTCTGCGCAGGCAGCGTGACGCAGAATGGCAAGATGAACACAGCTGCCGAAGTGTGAAGGCACACACTTGACACTTTAAACACTTCACACAAGCTCATGTTTAAAACCTTCCACTGCCGCTGAGTATATTTTAAAGATTGACAAGGCAACGTGAATCTGGGTTGAAGAGTCAAAAGCTACAACTAAACATTATAGGCCATGAAGAGCACTTGGCAAAGCCAAGCCAGTCACCACTCTGGCCTGCACTGTGATCATAAAACTGGGAACAGGGAGAAAACGTGTAAGAACCCTGGACTTCTTGGAGGGAAAATCAGGAAGTTTTAAAAATCAAACTAGGTGGACTGTCACAGTAAAATATTGTTATGTGTTAAAAGTATTAGCAGGTTGACGAAAGGAAAGAATTGGAAAGACAATTGTAGTATGTCTAAAGTTATTAGAATGATGTGAGTGACTACTGTGGGGTTATCAAAATTGCCAATCTCAACATTATCATTTGATATCAAAATTAACATCGAGAAATCACATTGTTCATGTATTGAAGGTATGTAATGTTTATCTATATTCAAAAATAAAAACAATACAAAAAAAATAAAATAAAATCAAAATCAAACTAGGCCGTCCTTAAGACTTGCAACCATTGTTGGGGCCAGAATGTCTGTTGCTAAATGAAGCAGTTGTTAAAGAGTTGTGGCTTCACGGCTCAGGAGTTCGATCCTGACCGGCTCAAGGTTGACTCCGCCTTCCATCCTTCCAAGGTGGGTAAAATGAGGACCCAGATGGTTGGGGAGCAAGAGGCTGTAAACAGCTTAGAAAGTGGCTGGAAAGCACAGTAAAAGCGGTATATAAGTGCTATTGCTATTGGGTTGCTGTAAGCATCATAAATACAACTGGCCGGTTGCCAAGGACCTGAATTTTGATCATGTTATCCTGGGGATGTTTCAACAGTTGTAAGTGCAAGGACCAATCATAAATCATTTTTTTTTTTCAGTACTGCTTAACGAGCCTATGACAATTTGCCAGGGCCAAGGAGGGACAGAACGAAATGTGAAATGGCAAAAATGAAAACAGCTTGCTGTTTATTTTAAATCATTAAATTGTGACAACTGTCCTGCAGCGAGCTGCCCTGCCGCCACAGCGAGCTGGCTGTGACGGATTGTCCCATTCCGCGGCCGTAACTTCGAAGGGCCACGAAAACGAATCCTCCTGTCAAGCCGAGGACTTACCTGAGCCACTTTGAATAAAAACATTACCTTTCGGAAACCTCCGGATGCGGCTGCGTCGGGGCAGACAAAACTTCCCCGGTTATCCCTGCCGCTTGCTGCGGGTGCTGCTGTATCCCTGCCTGCCCGTTCTGGACGGCCGTGGTCTGCGCGGGAAGGGAGGAAGAAGCCGCGTTGTTCATGCTGCCGAAAGGTGGGAACGAAGAAGGCTTGCTGGCCGGCATCGCGCTACCCAGGCTGGAAGAAGAGGATGAAGCAGCGGTTGTGGTCAAGGTGGAGCTGGCAGTGGTGGTAGCGGAGGTGATGGCGCTGCTCAAATTCATCGGGACAGCAGGGTTACTGGCGGTGGATGATGGAGTGCTGCTGCCTGCAACCTGAGGCTGGGTGGAAGCAGGATGGCTGGTGGGAGGAGCGAGGCTGGACTGGGAAAGCAAGGAATTGTCCAATGGCTGTGTAGCAAGATAAGGACCTTGAAACAGAAAAAGGCACATAGAAATCAACGTCTGCGGAGATTCTCAATCACCCAGGTCACGGTTTGTCCCAAAAGTGTTTTTTTTTTTTTTTTGTTTTTTTAAATATTCTCTCTCCAAAAGGCAACTGGATTTTCTTGGTTTGTTTGTTTGTTTTGGGTTTTTTTTCCCCTTGAAAATGTTTTGCTTGTGAAGAACGTATTCCAAAAGGTCCGGTTGAATCAGCAAAAAGAAAAACCACTCTTTTTCTAGGTCCCAAAAATGCTTTTTTTTTTAATCAAAAGCAGATAGGAGTGTTCTTCTGAACGAAGCTTCTTCCGGGATGAGAAGCGAAGCGTTTACAAGGGGGATGGGGGAACCCCAAGAAAGTCCAGCTGAAAAAAGCACATTTTGGGACCTAGAAATCAGTGGTTTTGGTTTTGCCGATTTAACCAGGCATCTTGTGGTATCATTGTTATTTATTTAAACCAGGGGTCTCCCAACCTTGGCAACTTTAAGACTTGTGCATCTCCTCTCCCAGAATTCCCCAGATAATGCATGCACTGCGTGGGGAATATTCTGGCAGTGGAAGCCTACAAGTCTTAATTAAAGTTGCCAAGGTTGGGAGACCCCTGGCTTAAACGAAGCATCCGTTTCAGCAGAGGGTGCTCAAAAATTTTAGGTCCCATGAAAAGCTAAGCCAGTCTCCAAAACGGATACATTTTCGTGAAGGATAGCTTATCCTATCCCATCCATTTTTTCCACCTGCAATTGTGAACTGAAAACCAGTATCCACCTCCCAGCGTTCCCCGTGAGCTACTACTGCCCAAACACCTTGGTACACAGCCCCAAATGTTCTGCAAAGCTTTGCATTTTTGTGGCAAACATGCAGGATATGGGTGGGGGGTTGGGGGAAACAGACAAGGAGCTGGAAACCAAAAGGATTTTTCCAGTTTTTGGGCTGCAGCAAAATATCAGCCTTGGAGCTGTAATGTATGTACTGGACACAAGGTGGCAGTGCCATTTCTCTTGCAGGTCTGACTAGCAGCCTATGGCAATTCTCAGTAACAGCTGTGATAAAAGTGTCAGTGTATGGTAATTCATAGACTGGGAAAGACACAGCAACAGATCAGCCAATGGGAGTTGATTGGTGACAGTTTTGGAGCCTGGGCATGGCTTAGCTCTGTGCTCAGCTCTGAAACTGAAACAAATCTGTGCTGAGCTCTGAAACTTAAACTCCTCTGCTTGTATTTGCTATCACGTTGGAAAAACGTGCTGCCTTTTGGTATTGTATACCTACTTCATGTTATATTATATATAAAGAGAAGTTATTGGAGCCTGCTGAGTTCAGTTACGTGTGTGTGCTTCTGGATGTGATTGCTGCTGCAAACTCTGACAAAAAGCCACACGCGGGAGAAGTGCGTCAAATAACATGAATAAATTTGCCTAAGATATCGGAGCGGTAGCCTGCACAGCCAAGGGCAGGGATGAGTTTGCACTTTCAAATGCCAGTATTGTAAAATGTTCAACACTTTTTTTCCAAGTACCTTTATTTTATTTTTATTTTTGCAAACTTTAGGGGGAAAAAAATGGAGGGATGAGTGGGATAGAAACCATACCCAAATCGTATCTGCAGACTTGAGCGTAGAGTTTGAGTCTGGAAAACGATTCCTTGTTGGCGTGAGCCGTCTGCGAGAACCACTCAGCCACGGACTTCTCGGACAGCTTGTTCGAAGCAGTGGATCCCACTCGCATGATCCCGTCTGGCAAGAGTTTACAGATGGGCCGATGCAAGCCGAGTTTGCAGGACTGCAAAAACAAGAGATTTCAGGAGGGAAGCACGGTGAACACAAAGCACTGGGGACGGGTCCTTGCCGATGGACTCAAAAGCCCAACCTGCTGGCGCTAAAGTTATCCTAACCAAGGGGTGTCAAAATCATGGCATCGTGGTCCTTCACTGTTCTCGTCAAACAATGCCAAAAGTTGGAATGCAAACAAGCAAGAGAGGTTAATTTAAAAAGTACTTTAAAATTCACTCTGTAGTTTACTCTGGCCGCCGTTGAGCGTCATTCTTTGTTTGCCTGCTTTCGAGCAAACCTTTGCAGCTGAAATAACGCATCACGTTCCATGGTAGCAATTTAGGTTGAAAAATTATAGCCTTTGGCGCAAAGGGCTTTTTCGCTTACTCTCAAATTATATTTGATTACTTTTCCCATTTTGCTCTTCATTGCCCTGCGTGGTAAATAAATGTGAATCTGAGTAGACATAGCACAGCTCTCTTGGATTGAATGTCCCTTTGGGAGGGTATAATTTAGTCCTAGGGTACATTAGGGAAAGTCAGGATAATCTCACATTACCATATTGTCTCAAACATTTCATGCAAGTAGTCCTCGAGTTACGACAGCACTGAAAAAAGTGACTTACGGATGTTTTTCGCACTTACGGCCACTGTGGTTCCCCCCCCCCCCCCCATGGTCGCATGTGATCAAAATTCAGGCGCTTGGCAACCGACTCATATTTATGACGGTCGCAGGGTCCCCAGGGGTTACGTGATGATCCCTCTGGCAACCTTCTGACAAGCGAAGTCAATGGGGAAGCCAGATCCCCTTAACAACCGCGCGACTGACTTAACAACTGCAGCGATTCACTTAACAATTGTGGCAAGAAAAGTCGTAAAATGGGGCAAAGTTCACTTGTCTCACTTAGCAAAAGAAATGCTGAGGCTCAATTGTGGTCGAAAGATTTACCTGTGTTACATTGACACCATTTTTTTTTTTTAAACATAATTTTATTGAAGAAAATATAGGGAAAATATAATACTTTGAAAGAAACCAAGAAAGTAAGAACGAATAGTGAATAAGTAAAAATGAAAAGATGATAACTGTATATTAATTAATTTAACTGCATATTAATTCATTGATTGTTATGTTTTGTGTTTTTTAAATGGCTGTGCACCGCCCCGAGTCCTTCGGGAGAGCGGGCTGCATAGAAATGTTGTTATTAAATTATTAAATTAAATTAATGATAAAGCAGCAGCTTCTGCTCTTTTTGACAGCAGTTATAAATGCATTTTGTTTTTAACCGTCTCTCTCTCTCTCTCTCTCAAGTTACACTATCATTTCCTTCTTCCCATGGGCTAAATTTTCTAATCTTCAAACCCAGAAATCGTAAGTTCATTTTTCTCATGTTTCAGCAAAAAAAAGGTCCATAGACGCCAACCGATGTTGACGTCTTCTCAGATCAATGGAGCAATCATGAAAAAAGCCAACCCGCTTTCAAAATATGCAAATGGAAGTACGTTGTACTTCAGTGTTTTCTCGAGTTTGCCCACTTGAAGATGGGTGAACTTCAACTCCCAGAATTCCACAGGCTGGCTGAAAGGAATCCTAGGAGTTGAAGTCCACACATCTTCAAGTGGCCACGCTTGAGGAAACACAAAAGTCTAATCCACAAAAATTTAGACTGCAGTATGGTGCTTTCCAAATGTCTTGGGGGGTAACGATTCTCAAGAATCACACAAAACAACTTCCTGCGAATTTGGGGACTTGTCTGAAGGTGTAATGGAATAAACTTGAGAAAAGAGAGGAAAAGATGCTGTTTAGGAAACTGTCAGACAAAAGAGGCAGGAGGTTAATGGTCAGAGAAAAGAAATTTAGGAAAGCTCTTCCCCAAAAGTGGAAGCAGGAAATTTGTGTCTCCAGACTTGGCAAGATTCTACTATAGGTAGACCTCAACTTACAACCATTTTAGTAACTATTACAACAGCACTGAAAAAGTGATTTTTGACTGGTTGTTGCACTTGCAACAACAAAATTCATACTTGGCAACGGCATGCTGATTTACAACAGTTGCGGTGATTGAGCCCGAGGTCATGGGATTGCCGTGCCTGACCTTTCCATCTGGCTTTTTGATAAGCAAATTTAATGGAGCAAGCCAGATTCGCTTTAATGACCACATGATTCACTTTACAACCGCAGTGATTTGCTTGGCAATCATGGCCAAAAAAAATAAAAAAAAAAATGCCGTACAATTGGTTGCAACTCACTTAACAGCCACCTTGCTTAGCAATGGAAATTCTGGTTCTAGCTGTGGTCGTAAGTCAAGGACTATCCATAATGTAGGCTTACAATAAACTAGAATTAGTTGATTAGTTCATTTTGACATGTTTCTGGTTTGGATTACCCGGGAGGGTTGACCGAAAGGCATTAAGATTAGAGAAAGTGATAGTCTTTAAGGAGTTATCAGATTTACAGAATAAGATGTCATATACTCTTAATATTTTGCCTCTTGAGGTATGAATGTGTAAAACTTCCAAATGCTGAATGCATGCATGATGGATAATTTACTTTGAAAGGCCTATTATTGTGCAATGTACATCAAAGCGTATCTCGTGACTTTTTTTGCAAGCTAAGTATTGCGAGCTAGAAACTTTTCCACTGTAAACATTGGCTGGATTCACACAATGTGTTGCGGCTGCCAGCTGCTAGCGGAGCTGTTGGCAGACTCAGACAGTGAGGAGGTTGGGGAGCATCTTGGGCCAGTCCTGGAGTTGGGGGAAGGCTCTGATGGGTGCTCTGTGTCTGGGGCAGAGATGGTGCCGGGGTCCTCCGACAGTTATCAGCTGCCTTTGGAGTTGGAGATCAGTGGGGAAGAAGAACAGCTGGAGCCTGTTCCAGATGTGTGTTTGCACAGAGCTGTCAGGAGAAGGGAACAACTAAGGAGCAGGGGTTGACTCGGAAGTAAAGGCACAAGGGAACACTGAATGGCCCCTCCCATAGGAAATAAATAGGCGCAAAAGGGGAGTGGTGTTTGTAGGAGACAATTAGTTCGCTCATTATTGCTTATCCGAGTTTGTGCTGTACAGAAACTCCTTCCTATTTTGATTAGGAAACTCAGTCCTTGGCAACTATCCAAGGACTGATAAGGTCTGTTTTTGCAATAAAATCTTGAAAAGTTTACTGCCCCGATTTTTCTGGATGTGAATGAGAAGAATTCACAGTAACCAAATAAAAAGGGGTTTTGTCGGGACCAAAAGCCTGTTTTGTGATTCTGTTAAGCCTGGGTCAGAACACAATGCACTTGACTAGTTTACTTCAGGATCTAGGAGTTCCATGGGCCACCCTATTATTATGCTTGCTTCACTAAGTTGGTTTGTTTTGTTGCCACATGACATTTACAAATTCAGTCTGTCTAGCTAGGCAATAGGATTAGCACTTAGACTTATATTTCACTTTACAGTGCTTTCCAGCTCTCTCTAAGCGATTTACAGTCAGCATTTGACCCCCCCCAACAATCTGGGTCCTCATTTTACCCACCTCGGAAGGACGGAAGGCTGAGTCAACCTTGAGCCTGGTGAGATTCGAACTGCCAAATTGCAGGCAGCCGGCAGTCAGCAGAAACAGCCTGCAGTATTGCATTCTAACCACTGCCCCACCGTGGCTAGTTAATAAACCACCATGTATAGCAAAACCCAGGAAACAGGTTAATTCAGTAACTGAATTAAGAAGCTACGTGATTCCAACCGTCAAGAAGCTATTCAATGTGACAGGTAAGAGTGTGTGTCATGCACACCACGGTAAAACAAGATCAAAGAAAACTACCTTCCCCTCCCATCCTTAATAAACCTGGGAATAATACTGTGGGGCGTGCGTGCCTATTGAGCCCAAATGTTTTGATATTATGACTTGCTAGTAAGCTGGAGGAGGAGTTAATGGGGAGGAAGGTCCAAAACATTTTAAAATACAGGTAGTCCTCGATTTACGACAATTGAACCCAACATTTATGTTGCTGAGATGTTTGTTAAGTACATTTTTTTGCCTCATTGTACGACCTTTCTGGCCACAGTTGTTCAATAAATCACTGCAGTTGTTCAGTCAGTCACAGGGTTGTTGGGGGAATCTGGCTTCCCCATTGACTTTGCTTGTCAGACGGTCGCAAAAGGGATCTGGCAACCGTCATGAATATGAACCAGTTGCCAAATGTCCAAATTTTGATCACCTAACCGCGGGGATGCTTCAACGGTTGTTTGTTTAAGTGTGAAAAATGGTCGTTAAGTCCACGATTTCCAGTGCCGGCGTAACTTTGAATGGTCACTAAACTGAACTGTTGTTAAGTCGAGGACTACCTGTATGTATTTTAGGAAATCTTGCAATCGTGGCCTTCTGGGAAACACACAAGAGTTCAGCACCCCCAAATTACAAGGTTTGCAGCCGTACCGCAGGAGGGCAG
Organism: Myanophis thanlyinensis; assembly: GCA_017656035.1. NCBI lineage: Eukaryota > Metazoa > Chordata > Lepidosauria > Squamata > Homalopsidae > Myanophis > Myanophis thanlyinensis. Next base: position 3,839 of record JAEANM010018782.1, on the reverse strand, counting down.
TACAAAACTTAACCACAGGATGGCACCTTCATAAAATGCAGCATTTATCTTCCTCGGCCATCCATTTTAGTTGCTTTGTTCAGACAGTACAGGGCCCTGCAGGACTTTTCGCTGACAACTGGAATGCAGGGTTGATGGATGGTTCATTTGGGGTAGGGGGGCTGGAGGGGGCAGGGGAAGCCTGGAACTGACATGCCCTTAAAATTCCTCACCTCGTATATTGCAGTGAGGTCTCGAAAGAAGTTCTTCGCTCCGTTCAGCAGGGCTTCGTTCTCCGGACACACCACCACGTAGGCGATGTCCCTCTGAGATCCGTAAGGCTCCAGCATCAGCCTCTCCCAATATGGTAAGGCAAAAGGAGACAGCACCAAGAAGTCATAATCGTGCCCCAACAAGAAGGTTGGAATCGGCAGTGGTTCAGGAGACTCATCGGTTCCTGGAGGAGGGGAAAAAAATAAAAATACATAAATAAAGAAATAGTTTTCTTCCCAGATGTCCCAATGGAGAGGGAGTGTTGAAACTCGTCCCCTACACCTTCAGATGAGTTCCCAAGTTCATAGGATGGGAATTCTGAGAATTGCTACTCCGAAACATCTGGGAAGCATCGTACTGCAGTCTAAAATTTCCAAGAATCTAATTCTAGGCCATCGATGGGTTTTGATTTTTGATTTCGTTCATATTCCGCCTTTATTGCTTGGACAAATGTTTTACAAGTATTATTTTTACCACTAGCGCAAGGCGGACAACATAGCCAACGCACTTTACTCCTCCTATTTTCTACACAACAGCAACCCTGTAAGGTGGAGGTTAGAGAGAGAGAGAGAGAGAGAGAGAGAGAAGCTGGCCCAAAGTTACCCAGCTGGCTTTCATGCTAAGCTGAGACTAGAACTCACAGTCTCCTGTTTTCTAGCCTGATGCTTTAAAACTGCCAAACCAAACTCTTCAATTTGATTTAACTCTTGATTAAATCGAGCCAAAGACTGAAAACCCTCCTAGACTGAAAACAACACAATGAAGGTTTACTAGTAAAACTAAACCTTTACCAGCAGTAAAACTACTAGTTCTGAAACTACTAGTTCTAAAACTACTAGTTCTGGGACATAGTCAATGTCTCAGACTGCATGGAGTTTTCTCTCCATAAGAGAGATATGGAATAATTGTTATTGTTGTTCAGTCACTAAGTCCTGTCCAACTCTTTGTGACCACATGGACCAGAGCACACCAGCCCTCTCATCCTTCCTCTCCCTCTATCCTCCACTGTTTCCCAGAGTTTGTCCAAATCCATGTTCATTGTATCGATATTATCTAACCATCTCATACTGTGCTTACTCCTTTTGCCTTCCATGTTTCCCAACATCAGCATCTTCTCCAAGGAGTCCTCTCTTCTCTTTAGGTGTCCAAAGTATTTGAGCTTCAGCTCAACTTATTTCAACTGAATAAGTTGAATAAATAATATTCAACAATATAAATAATATTCAACTGAGTAAATAATATTGAACTGAGTAATTAAGCAAGCTCAAAAAACCAACCCCTTCTCACCCCTGAGGTTGGTATACATTTTCCTCAATCTCATGTCCTCTTTCTAGAGACTTGATTCTAGAGACAAAGTTCTAGAGACCTTGAAAGTTTCATGCAGGATCTTAGCTGCTCCTGCACTGGACTCTGGGCAGACAGTTCTAACACTGTCACTGGGATCTGTTGAAGCTCCTCTCCCAGTTTAGAAATCACAGCCCTACCACAGTGCTCCTACCATCACAATATATCTATAACCAAGCTCAGTCACCCAAATTAAAAGTCACAGAAGCAATCAGAAGTTTTCAAGTCCTTACAGTTGCCAGCAAAAGCATCCACAGTGAACTGCCACAACACTACGACAACCCACATACAAGGATGTCACGCAAATGCCATAACCAATCTCAGTCCCGGTCTCTGCAGCAAGAAGACAGGTCGTGCCATCTGCACAGAGCTGACTGTACTGACTGATTTGATCGCCGAAGCTTCAATTTGCCAAAATGTTCCAACAAGGCAATCTAGTTTTACTGTTAGGCACAATGTTCCTCTTGGCTTGGACTTGGTAGTTGTAAAAGGAGGAGAGATAAAAATTAAAAATGCCCATTCTCAAGCAGGCAGTTATTTGGTGGGAAAACTAAGGTCTGACTACAGTCTATGAAATAACGTCGTGCGATTGTGTTATATTGCATTCTAAGGTGGCAACACAACATTAGACCCGTGGCCAATTCCTACAATGTATTTCTCACATTTATATGCCGTCAATTCTCACACCCCTGGCAGTTTTTGGGCCCAATATCTTGCCAATTCTGTAACTACCATTTAAACCAGGGGTGTCCAACCTTGGCAACTTTACGACATGTGGACTTCAATTCCCAGAATTCCTCAGCCAGCACATGCTGGCTTCGGAATTCTGGGAGTTGAAGCCCACAAGTCGTAAAGTTGCCAAGGTTAGACACCCCTGGTTTAAAATATTTCCAGAATTATTATTTTCTATAAATAAAAGCTAAAGATAGTTTAAAACAGACACCCAGCACCCCAGCCTTGGCAGCTTTTAAGACTCGCGGACTTCAACGCCTTGCTGGCTGAGGAATTCTGGGAGTTGAAGTCCACCGCTCTTCAAGCTGACAAAGCTGGACACCCCTGGATTAAAAGATAGCCGTGTTTCACAGACAATATTTACCGTAAGAGCCTCGTCCAGCCATCTTATGAAACTGTTGCCAGGTGAGGGGCCCTTGTACACCCCAAGATCGAACCGTTCGTTTTTTCTGAATGGCATCCTGAAGAACTGGTTGGAGCGAGAGCAGCATGCGAAGGACGTCCTGAGAACATTGCATGCTCACGTCTACAACTGGAGGAACAAAAGTTTGTTCAGATGAATTGGGAAGCCGAGAACTGACCATTGCTTTTAACTGTTAACAGATACATTTCTCAAAGCGTTATAGCTCAAGGGACACAGGATTAAGGAGAAGGAAGGAAGGAAGGAAGGAAGGAAGGATTAGAGCTCAACATCTCAAGGACAATTGGTTTCACTATCAAATAATTCTTCTTGTCAGTAATTTCTTCTGGAGTTTCAAAAGAAATTGGCCTTCTAACAGAAACCATGTAGAATTATAGGAAATAGACCTTTGTGTGTGTGTGTGTTCAGATACCTGTAGAGGGTTATTCTATCCCTCTTCAATCTGTTTAGAGCTAACACTCTCTGGTGACACTGAGTGAGGACTTGTAAGTGACGACCTTCTTGTTAAACTGTCAAGTTTCCACAAGTTGGAACAAGGAGAAAAAACATCTAAGCAAGAAAAACTCAAGACCGTCCCCAATTAATTACAATGCAGGCACTACAGCTGTCAAACACATCCCTGTGGAAATTTCCAGGATAAATCGGGATGTCCACTGCAAGCCTGCTATCTCATGAAAGGAATTTCTTCCAAATTTTAAAAAATAATAATCACAACTTCCCCTTGGGCATCGACTGGAGAGGGCAAGGATTGCTCTCTAACATAGCACATTATGTATTGTAAAGCTTGTATCAATCTGGAGCAAGAATGGCTAACAATTTAGTACATTATTCAGATTATGCTCATCAGAATCTACACGCAAGTCTGGCAACTTTATAACCTGGAGACTTCAACTCCCAGAATTCCTGAGTCAGCATATTGGCTGACTCAGGAATTCTGGGAGTTGAAGTCCACAGGTCATAAAATTGCCATAATTGTTCACCCCTCATCTATACAAACTAAAGTCTGACTAGTTCAGGGGTGGGCAAACTTTTTGACTCGCGGGCCACAATGGTTTCTAAAATTCGACAGAGGGGCCGGGCCAGAATAGGA
>JAEANM010018781.1:0-12545 GCA_017656035.1 Myanophis thanlyinensis | reverse complement strand
GTGCCCTCACCTCTCACCGTCTCTACAGGACAGTTTGGGTCCAAATGGACCTTCCAGCAGCTCGAGTTTCGACTGAGGCCACAGAGCAACTGGGTCCCATGTCGTCTCACCAAGGCAGTATACATGTTATATGTTTTGTATTTCTAGTATGTATGGTGGAGAGGACACCAGGATGATCACACTGTGTCCAATATTTTAATATATAAACAATAGTTTTTAAAAAAAAAATAAGTTAGGATCTTAATCAGGGTAAGAGACTGGGATGATATGTCTATATGAAAAATGTGCATAAATTAATTGATTAATTAAAGTGTTATTAATCCTTAAAGCTCTAATCTTCTTGTAATCTGACTGAAAATTGCCTATACCTGTCTGTGAAATTAATATATGAAGAACAGCCCTGCAGAAGTGCCCCCTTGTAAAAAGATTCATAAGAAAATAACTTCTTTGGGTTAATTCTTTATCAGCTGCAGAAAATAAAAAAATAATTTTTGTTTATCTGGGTAAAAATGTTTAATTTCAGCATTATTTTTAATTAATATTACTTTTTTACATTTTCTCCAGTTTTGTTAGCTGCCTTAAATATCTGATTAAGTAGAAAGGTGGGATAAAAGCTGAATGAATGAGCAGATGAATGAGCAGATCTAGGTCAGTGTCTGACCAAGGCTGCCAAAATATGACAGACCTATTTCACAGATATAGCAGACTCTAAATAGCAATTCAGTGTACACTTTGTTTATATATAAAAATTGGGCTTGTTTACTTTCAAAACTCCGAATGCATAATTTTTTACTCAATTATGAATGGAGACTTAAATGATACTAATACATATCTATGAAATGTACATAAAACATAATAGCAATTATTCTAAGATCAGCAGTGGTAGTTGGCCTACTCTTAGGTTGAAATTTTATTTCTGCCACATCTGATGATGAGATTGGTCTTACCTTCCTAAATCAATTTAATCAAAAGGTTATTCTCAGTGGTACGCAAAATCTTTTGAATTGAAAATGTTTTATGCCAGAAATATTCCAATATTACAAAGGTATTTCAATCTTCAGGAATCTTTTCAAGCTTGAAATAGCTCACCTGAGCCCAAATTAATTACGTTGAATTAAAATAGACCAATTTAGAACTTGGAAAACTGAAATGACTGGATGAGCACCAGGACATTTTTAGTGAGGCTGCAAGTAAGTGTTTCCAGCCTGGTATAGTTGTTTCAAGGCATTTAAACCTCCTAGTGTTTGAAATTCAAAATGTTTTTCATACATCTACTTATTTAGATTCTAGGATTCTAGCCCTTCAATTTTCCAGAGTATACTTTTGTCAAAAAAAATAAAAATAAATCTCAAAACCAAGTTAAGTATAATGTGTTTAAATGGTAGTTTTCTTATATTGTTTAGATGCACAATAAAATGATGCTGATGATGTTATCTGTTTAGTTGAGCCTGACTTTTGGCAAGTCTATGAGCCAGGTCTCTACATCTTCCGATCTTGTACTATTTCTTTGAGTTTTCCTATGCCCTGATTGGTATCAGCTTTGCTAGTGTCCAGATACTCTGTTCTTTGATGGCCTGGCTTCCTTTTATTGTTAACTCTTCCAAACATAATTGCTTTCGCTAGTGAATTCCCCTGCACAACATGATCAAAGTAAGTGAGACACAGTTTTGTGATTTTGTCTTCTAGTGACATGTTTGGTATTATGCACTCTGGTACTTGCTTATTAGTCATCTTTGCTGTCCAAGGAATATATAGGATGGAATGGGACAACTCAGAATGGCCAGCTTGGCATAGCCAGCTCACTGCTACCAGCTCGCCAATGCCCAGTTGCCTCTTCCAACTCACCATAGGACAACTCCACATGGCCAATTCGCCACAGTAACAACTTGCCATGGGCAGCCAGAGGGACAGCTTGGCTGGTGGGGGACTGAGTGGGCAGGCAGAGCACAGAGTGGTGGAGGCAGTGGTTGGGGGTTTCCCTTCCCCATGATGGTGGGTGGTGCAGGTGGCAGGGAGGTGGCAGCAGCCAGGGGATGTCTCATTTTACATACCCTGTTCTGCTGCTGCCTGGCCTGGCCTCTAGCTCAGGGTAGAAGCAGTGGTGGTGGGTGTGAAAATAGGATGGTAAATTACCATTTGGAGGTGGACTTGAAAGTGGTGAATTGGCAGAGGTTATTTGGTGGTGGGGAGCTGCCAGCAGTGAGCTAGTCACGCTGAGCTGGTTGTGCCAAGTTGTCCAGCATCACAGCTCAAACAAGTCGATTTTCTTCCTTTCTTGTTTTTTTAAGGTCCAACTTTCAGAATCATAGATACAGAGTGAACTAACCCACATTTGTTGCAAGGCTGATGTCTTTGCTTTTCCATATTCAGCTCGTGTTCATAATTCTTGTGCGACCCAATGCAATCTGATGTTTTATGTCTGTGCTACATTCACCACTTTGAGCTATCTCAATTCTAGGAATTTTTTCCATACATTCTATCTCTTCACCGTTAATTACTATTTTGATGTTTCCCTTCCTTGGTGGTCATGAATTTGGTCTTTCGATGTTCAAGAAGAGACTAAAATTCTCACTTTCTTCAATTTTATTGATCAGAAGTTCCAGGTCTTCTTTGGTTTCTGAGAGTTGTATTGTCAGCGTATCAAAGTTTCTTCCACTAGTCTTTACCCCAATTTTTGACTTCCTCATGATCATTTTGGTATTCAGATTATATAAGAAAGAGGAGAAAATGTAACCATGTCACACTCTTTATCTTAAACCAATTGGTATTTCCACATGATGTTCACACAGTAGCTTCCCGATTTGTATGCAGTGATTGCACTAACTTGACCAGAGGTGCTGGTACTCCCAGGTCTTGTAGGGCTCTCCATAGCTCCTCATAATCAATACAATTGAAGGCTTTCTCTCAGTTGATGAAGCACATGTAAATAATCCTTTGATATTCATGAGATTTTTCCATGATCTAGTGCAGGTCTGCAAGAGTCTCCATGTCTATGGAGATTCTTAGTCATCCAGGACCTGGTTGTTCCAAAGGTGCTTTTTTCAAGAGGCAACTGGACTTTTTGGTTTTTCTTTGAAGATGATTCACTTCTCATAGAAGCCAGAGCTGAAGAAGCTTCTAGGATGAGAAGCAAAACATCTTAAAAAAATAAATAAAACCAGAAAGTCCAGATGCCTCTTGAAAAAAGCTCCTTTGGGACAATGGTTTCCATGATTCAGTGCAGTTTGTGAGTGCCATATCCACTTTGGAAGCTGGCTTAGATATCTGGTAATTCCCTTTCAATGGTTAGTGCTAGACCTTGTTGTATTATTTTAATCAGAACTGCTTCAAGTTGTTTACACTGCTCATCCCAGTAAACTTCATTATCCTACCTTGCTGCTCTCTGGAAAGCTGCATTGAGTCTTCTTACTTCTTTCCATTTGCCTGATGCCTTGGCTGCTTTTCTTTGCTCAGCTATTTTGATGGTTTCATCTGAGACCCACTTTTTCTTTGGCTTCTTGTGTGGTATGTGTTCTGCAATTCATGGTTGACTGAGTTTCCTGCCGCACTTTATAAGGCAGCTTCTCAGCAGTGTCCAGTAGTTCAAACCTATTTTTACCTCTATTGTATATGTAGTGAGGAATTTGGATGGCATCAAACTTCTTTGGAGGCACTGCCTTTTTGATGGTGCATAATTTGACTTTAATCTTTGCCACCAACAATTCATGATCTGAACCGCATTTACCACTTGGATATGTCTTAACAGCAAGGACTGAACTGGTCCATCAATGATTGCATAGGGCACAGTCGATCTAATTATGGTGCCATCCAAATGTATAAGCTGCTCTTGTGCTGTTTGAACTATGTATTCATGACCGTAAGTCTGTTTTCTTGGCAAAATTGTATCAAACGACTACCTGCATCGTTCCTCTCATGTAGTTCAAAATGACCAATGATGCCTATCTCCACTTATTTATCAAGTTTTGCATTAAAGTCACCCAAAATGTAAACACTTTTTTGGGCACTTGTTTCTTGGGCCATGGCATAAAGCCCAACTATTTCAAGGTATTGGGGCTTAGCCTTGAACAACTTGATGTTGATGGGCTTAATATCACTGTAAAGAATAGGGCTTACTTTCAAGAATAGTTGATCATGGTGTGTCACCTTTGACACACATGTCATTGATTCGCCATCACTGCCTAAGTAATGCCGAATCAGTGAGAACTTGAAGTTGAAAAGAGGTTGGATATTTCAGTGAATTAATTATCTAAAAAATCTTCAAATAATCCATAGTGTAAGCATAAAAATTTTGGAAACAATCTCAAATATTACTATTGAAAATTTGAGGTGCATGTAAGGAGATCTAAGAATTCTGCAAAGAACGGAAAAAACCCAAAGGAAAAATAAAGAGTATTAGCTAGCTTCAAAAAGCAACATAAATGTTTACTTCTGACAGTGTTACAGAATACCATTACATGCTGCCCACACTTTGGCATTTGCCATTTTTATTGTTTTATTATTTTGAATCTATATATAAAGATTTGTAGGAAAATAATACATATTCATATATGCAAAAAGTTGTTAAATTTAATCTGATATCATATTGTGTTAGCTTCTGTTAAATTAGGGAATCTTTTAAACATATAAATTGACCAACAAATGCCTAAATGTTGGCATGCAGCTATACAAATTTCCTAACACTTTTAAAGAATTTGTTCCATAATTCCTCTGGAAAAGAATTCAGATATAACAACAACAGCTTGAAAAAAAGTTATCTATATAAATAATCATGTAGTATATCTCTATTTTTAACCAATTGCTTAATATGATCTCAATGTGCCTGAAGCAGTAAGATTTAAATATTCCTAGAAGAATAAGGAACCATCTTTTGTTCAAATGAAAGCCAACAGCATAAAACAAGAGTGTTTGAGAGTGCAAGCATGAGAGTGAAATAAGAGTATGAGAAGTGAAATAAAATCTCAAGTTCCCAAGACAAATGGAGTATGAGCACTAGGGCCAGCTTAGGCATGTACTCAAATAGCTGTCGATTCTAAACAAGCATAAACTAGCAGTAGCTGCCATTTTTCTTTCTCCAAAACTATATTCCAGCAGTACATTTGTGTTTAAAACTTAAGCAGCCTTTCTCTCTCTCTACATTATGATCTCATGTCAATGAACAGCTGGTCATTAAAATATACAGTACAGTTATCTATAGAGGGGATTCTTGTATACATGCAAAAGAGCTTTAATGCAGTCAATTATATTTCACCTATTGTCACTGGGTCTTTGACTGAAGTCTGCCTATGAAATTATCACCTGAAAAGAACTTATTAAAAAAAAACCTTTCTTCTCATTGTGGGGAGCATAGACTCCAATGATTGGGTAGTTCCTCAGTTGTGATCATGTCAATGAGTCGATTCAAGTATAAAAGCGTTGCCTCACTGACTCTCTAGTGTTTTTGGAGAAGGATGATGATCGACAGCTGGAGCACCTGTAATGAGAAACCTAACTCCTCCTTACTAGAAGCCGAAATTTTTTTCTATGGGTGGGTTTTGGAGTCTATGCTCCCCACAATGAGAAGAAACGTATCAGGTAAGACCAACGTCCTTTCTCCATTGCGGGGGAACATAGACTCCAATGATTGGGACCTACCAAAGCTAATTGTCCCAGGGTGGGCACAGAAAGTATTGCTAAGAATCTGTGGCAAGGCGGACCTGTTGCAAAACTCTACATCCAAAGACCGCATCTGCCGAAGAAAAAACATCCAATTTATAGTGCCGTATAAAGGGAGAGGGAGACGACCAAGTGGCTGCCCTACAAATCTCCTCTATGGATGATTGTGTTGCCCAAGCCACTGAGGTGGCGGCACTTCTAGTCGAATGAGCTGTGATACAACCTGGAATAGTTAAATTTTGGCACTCATAAGATTTTGCAATACACGCTGTAATCAATCTCCCTATGGCCGATGGAGAAGCCTTGGATCCATGGAAGCCGGATAAAAATTTACAAACAAGGCTTCTGATCTTTGAAAGCCCGAGGTGCACTTTATATATATACAAAGGGCCCTGCGAATGTCCAAGGTATGCCATTCCCTTTCCTTGGAGTGGGTAGGGTTGGGGCAAAAGTTTGGGAGAATCAACTCCTGCGACTGATGAAAGGGAGTATTGATCTTAGATAAAAAGGTTGGATCCAATCTGAGGATGACATGATTGGAATGAAAAATACACAAATCCTCCTTTACTGATAAAGCCGCCAACTCTGAAATTTGCCAAGCTGAAGTAATGGCGACAAGAAAAACCACCTTCAAGGAAAGGTAACACAATGAGGCCGTTCTCAGGGGTTCGAAGGGCTCCTTTGTGAGAGCCTTTAATACTTTGACTAAATCCCATATGGGGAATCTACCACTGGGGGATGCAGATTGGTGGCATCTTTTAAAAAACTTTTAATCAAATGGTGATGCAAAAGAGAATATCTCTTTCCCCTGTGAAGAACTGTTGCTAGGGATGCAACTTGCCTTCGGAGGGTGTTGGGGGAAAAAAATGTTCTCTAACCCCATCTGCAAAAATTGGAGAATCTGGGGAATGAAAGCAGCAGAAGGATCTGTCTGCAACCCTACACACCAAGCTGAGAAAGCCGCCTACATGGCTTTGTAGGTCCTGTTTGTGGACGCCTGGATGGTGGCGATGACAGCATCCGGTATCTGTGCTTTCTTCAATGCTTGCTGCTCAATCTCCAGGCGGTTAGGTGGAACCAATCCGGATCAGGATGTAAGATGGAACCCTGGTGCAGTGACAGATGTTGAGGGGGTAGGTGCCAGTATCTCGCCACAGAGTGAGACTAGGTCCGAGAACCAAGGCCTCCTGGGCCAATGTGGAGCTATGAGAATCACCTCTGCCTCCTCTTCCAGGATCTTCCGGATGACTGCAGGAATAAGAGGAAGTGGAGGGAATGCATAAAAAAGACCTGGAGGCCAAGGTGATTGAAGAGAGTCCGTCGCATCCGCAAGAGGGTGAAAGAATCGGGTGTTGAACCTCTGAAGTTGTGTATTTTCGTGAGAAGCGAACAGGTCCACAGTCGGAAGACTGAAGCGGGATGAGATTATCCGGAACAGTGCTGGGTTAAGCTGCCATTCTGACTGGTCTATGTGGGTACGGCTCAACTAGTTGGCCTGGATGTTGTGTGTCCCTGATATGTGCTGAGATTGAAGAGAGTTCAGATGGTTCTCGGCCCATTGACATAGCTCCCAGGCCTCTGCCATGAGGGAGAAAGATCGAGTGCCCCCCTGACGGTTTACATGGGCCTTTGCGGCCACATTCTCTGTGAGTAAAAGAACATGTTGTCTTTGCACAATGTTCACAAAGTGTAGTAATGCCAGGTGAATTGCCCAGAGCTCTAATAAATTGCTGCTGCTCTGTGACCGACCACTGTCCTTGCACAATATGTTTTCCTGAATGAGCACCCCACCCCAAAAGGCTGGCATCCATGGTAACTATAACTGAAGCTTGACTTCATAGAGGACAGCCCTTCTTCATGGCTCTGACTTCCACCAACAAAAAGATTTGATGACCCTTGCCGGGTCCTGGACTTTGGACAAGGATTGCTGCGCCCTTACTTTTGAGCTGGAAGCAAAAACCATTGAAGGGGACGAGAATGCATTCTGGCCCAAGGAACAATAGTTATACAAAATGAATTTGCCTAATAATTGAGATAGGATAGCAATAGAAACTGTCTGTTGCTGCTGGACCTGGATGACAAGATTCCTAATACCAATCCGCCTGTCCTCTGAAAGAAAAACTTGACACAAGGATGTGTCAATTATAGCGCCCAAATGCTGTAGCCGAGTAGTTGGTATAAGCTGGCTCTTTGGAAAGTTAATCAAAAACCCGTGTTGTTGAAGGGTTTGAGTGGTAATCTGAATATCCTTCAAAGCATAAGAATATGAATTGGCTTGAATGAGGATATCATCTAAGTAGCTCTGAATCCTGATAGGAATAGTGTGGAGGTGAGCCAATAAAGATGTAAGAACCTTGGTAAAGGTCCTGGACGCAGATGACAGGCCGAATGGCAAAGCAGCATACTGAAAATGATTGCCTTGGTATGTGAAATGTAGGAACTTTCTGTGTACAGGAAGAATTGGAATATGGAGATATGCTTCAGACAGGTCAATTGAAGCCAGGAAGTCACCCTTCCTGATGGAGTCCAAAATAGTTTGTAGTGATTGCATTTTGAAATGTCTGTACACAATGTGTACATTTAGATGTTTTAGATCGAGAATTGCTCTCCATCCCCCCGAAGCCTTAGGGACTAGAAATAATCTGGAATAAAACCCGGAACCCCTGATTCAGGGGGACGGGTTCTATCGCCCTGATCTGCTGTAAGTACAATATGGCCTCCTGCATATAAGTCTGCATGACAGGATCCTGAGATACAGGGCAAGAAACAAAGGATTTTGGGGGTACAGAGAAAAATTCAAGAGCTAATCCATGTATTAAGGACTCACCTGCCTGAAACTGTCTCCTCCCACCAGTCGGCAAATTGCTGTAGGCAGCCACTGATGGCAGGGTCCCCTAGGGGCCTATTTGGGGTGTTTGGAGGGGCAACCTCCAGCCCCTCAAAAGGGGCATCTAGACTGTGGGAAAGATCTATACCTGTCCCTGTAGTCCTGTGAACGGTCAGGTCACCGGGCGAAGGGTAAGATTGGAAAGAAGATGCGTTAAAAGAAGTCGGTGGTGGAACTCGGAAGAGAGGTGCCCTCGGGTATGGTGAGAATCTGCGTCCTGACCTCTTAGCGTGGGAGGGAAGGACTTTCCGTTTGTCTTTGGTTTCTATTAACAGTGGCTCCAGTGCAGCTCCAAAGAGCTTTTTGCCCTGAAGAGGACCCGACGATAATCACCATTTCACCCATGCATCTGCCTGCCAATTCCACAGCCAGAGAAGCCTCCTAGTGGTGACTGATGAGCCCATGGCTCTGGTGGCAAAATGTATAGAATCCAATGTGGCGTCAGCAGAGTATTGTGTGGCTGCAATGATTTTACTTACATCGCGATGAAGTCTTACATCACCCAGAGGCAGGTGCTCTTGAAGTTGGTGGAGCCACATTAAGGTTGTTCTATTAAAGAATGTGGCTGCTGATGCAGTTCTAATGTCCCAAGCTGCCGATTGATGGTCATATCTTAGCATGGACTCCAACTTCTTTTCTTCTGGCTTTAGAGCTTCTGCCAGATCACCCGAGACAGGTGTTGATGATACCAATGATGCTATGTGGTCCTCCACCAGAGGCAGTTGGAGTAAATCAGTCAACTCCTTGCCAGGAAGATAAAATTTCCTGCTCTCCAATACAACCTGGGGTGTGGGTACCTCATCACTGCGTGTAGGTGGAGTTGTAAACAGCGGGTTCTTACCACATGCTTGGCTAGGAGCTCCTGCAACCGCAGGTGGAGATCTTCCAAATCTGCTGTTGCTTTGGCCTTATATAGGAGGGATCAAAAAAGAGCCGGGGGAAAAAACCCTGCCATAGCTAGAGTCACAGGATTTAGACTGTGGCAGACCCGGTCCCAAGTGTTTTCGACTCCTGAGGTTTTGGTCACATGACAAGGCTGGCTGTGAATCAGACCTATAGGTTTGGTTATGCTGCAAAGCAGCCACACCCTGGGTAATGGCAGACACAAATGAAGTTTTTAGGTCATTTATGACCTCAAATAAATCGTCCCTGCCCCTTAGGCCAGCAGCTGTTGGAGTAAAGGTTGCTGATGGCAACTGAGAAGTAGAAGGGGCAGGAGAGCTTTCACGATGGTGTGGAGATAAGGTTACTTGAGATGGGTCTGCTAAAGGCCTGATGGGTGATGGATCTTTCACTTGTTCTGAAGGAACAGTGTTCCTTTGCTCCGCTCTTTTGAATTGTTTCTCGATGGCCCGCTGGCATCTAGAAGCTGCCTTTTCTCCAGACTTTGACATTTTCTTTGTAGTAGCTTTTTTCTTAGTGTTATGAGTGGCTGCCTCAGATGAAGCCCTGAACATGTCTTGTTTGTAAACTGCAGGCTGGCTTGATGTAGATAGGATCTGAGGGCCTTCCTGAATGGAGGGACCCATGGACTGAGGAAAGTGTGAGGAAAAAATGACAATAACAATTTAGTTTTAAATCAGGCAACCTAGGTAGGTATGTGCCTGTAGAGTGGTCAGTAAACAGGAAAAAACTTTAAATTCAATGAATGTAAGTTTAAAATGTGGCCAGCAGGTGGCGTTGTTCTCAATGAATTGCTTAAGTATCTCTGTGAAAAGCAGGAAATTTAGCCTATTAAATTGTAATAAATTAGGCTCAAAGAAATAATCAATCAATTGCAGTATTAATAAACTTTTAAGGAATTTTTCCAAACCGTCTGCTGTGAGTGCTGAGTTAGCAGAATAGAAAACTGCAAAGCCCTGCAGCAATGGTGAACCTTTTCCTGTCAGAATGTTTCGTGCTCTTTTTAATGGCAGCTCAGAGCCTTTAATGACTGCTGGCTGCCACAAAGAATAAAAGGGGCCAGGCAATCAAATGAAAAATGATCAATGATGTTCTGAATAGGCGATGGTCACACCAGTTAATTTTAAAGAAATAAAAGTCTGAGGCTGAAACCTCATCTCCTGTATCAAAACCTTTCAGGAAAAAAAAGTGGCTGAGGCAAAAAAAACCTTGCCAACACAAGTGGGGGGGGGAATAGAATGAAGTGAAATTAACCACTTGAGAAACTGCTGAGGCTGAAAACCTCATCAGCAGAAAAAAACCCAATGCTTTGAAATGCAGCACTTTCACTGAAGTGAGAAAAAGGCTGCGATAAATCAGCAGAAGGTTTTTATGGCACTTGAGAAGCAGCTGAGGATGAAACCTCGCCAGCAGAAGGCCCCAACACTTTGAAATGCAGCACTCTCACCGAAGTGAGAAAAAAAGGCTGCAATAAATCAGCAGAAAGGCTTTTATGGCTGCCTCGGTCGATTGGAGGATGGGGGGAGGGTAGGTAAGAAACCTCCTCGCAGCAGCCCAGCTGGCCGCCAGTTAGAATGCTCTCCCTTAAAAGGGAAGAGATCACACAGCAGCGATAATAAAGCTGACCTTAATATGTAACTTGTGGAGGGAATTTTAAATATCTGTCAAATCCAAAGCAGAGACTCCAATGATGGCGCTCCAGCGTGCAGTCAAATCAGTGAACTGAGTCGAAAACACTGGACAGTCAGTCAGTGAGGCAAGGCTTTTATACTTAAATCAATTCAGTTATGTGATCACAACTGAGGACCTACCCAATCATTGGAGTCTATGCTCGCCCACAATGGAGAATACTCAAAACACATTTGTGCTGGGACGCCTACATGTGCTGTGGCATACAAAGTTGAGTATTTATTTTGGACAGGTTGCCTGGCAAAGGAAGGCATTCACTGTATGAAATGAAACTTCTGAAATGCTTATTAAAACCACAACTGTGTAAGCATTTTTCAACTCATTGTTAAACATGAAAAGCAGATAGGGGGTTGACAATTGACTATGAATGTTCTTTAGGACAGAGTAGGTTGACCAAACATCAAGTCACTGCAGTGAATTCATATTCTTACTGAGAGGAGCAATTCAGAGATTTATTTAATTGCCAAGGCAAAATATGTAATATGTAATGTGCAAACCTCACAAAGAGAAAGGAAGGTATAATCTGTTTGGAAAGCAATCATTTTTTTTCAAGTTTCTTCAAGCTTAGCTCTCACATAAGGTATACACTAACAGTTTCACTAAAAGCATGTTTTCTCCAGAAACCCTGTAGGACTGCTTATCAAAGCAAAAGGGTACATTTTGTACAAGAGATGATTAGGCATGTGGTGTATTTTAAAGGTTCTCAAGGGAAAATTTTAAGGAAAAGCACAAGTTCAAATAATTGTCCATGTGTACTCAATTTCAAGGCAGTTTTCAATGTCAAATGAACTGCTGCTGATGGAAGGGTATATAATATAAACAATTTACTCTGTAATGATCCTAGTTTGGCTGGTCTTGTCACTACTGCTGTAAACTAGTTTGCTCTCTGTAATGCCATGATTTTGTCTTTAATGTTGTTGCATCTATATAATATTGTCAATTCTTTATAAAAATATTTCTAGAGCTATCCCAATTCCAAAATTAAAAATTGAATAAACATCACAGCATCAAGAAATATGACAGTTACCCAAAGGGAACAATGCAAACTCTCATTTATAATTTAATCTCATAAAATGTCTATGTTTAGTCCAAGATCTGGAGTAATACAAGTAGTCCAAAATTTCTGTTGGTAAACAAGGCAGTTGAAGTGACTTTTGTCCCATGTTACAACCTTTCTTGCCAAAGTTGTAAAGCAAATCACTGCAGTGCAACTTTCATAAAAGTTCTTAGTTGTCTCAATTTTGATTATTTATTTATTTATTTATTTAATTAATTTATATACCGCCCTCTCTCCCAAAGGGACTCGGGGCGGTGTACAGCCATTAAAAAACATACACGGTAATTAAAATCAAATTAAAATAATTAGATTATGGCCAGTTAATTTAAAAACAGTTAAGAAATTTAAAAATCCATT
>JAEANM010018780.1:0-12546 GCA_017656035.1 Myanophis thanlyinensis | reverse complement strand
GGCTTTTTAATCCAGCCCGCCAAACTAGTTACTAGCAGGAACCCTGCAGTTTCGAGGAAGACCCGGTTCAGGGAATGGACAGCCCAGAAAAGCCAATTTTTGCTGGGTCGACAACTGTCACAAACTAGAAGGCACGGCGGAGGCGGGGCTTGCTGCTCCCCCTTCCTTCCTTGGCCATCCCTCTGCTGCTCTGATTGGCCGCTTCCTGTCCATTCAAGTCCCAGAAGAAAACTTTTTCTTTTTTCTCTCTGTGGTAGAAAAAAAAAAAGAGAGAGAGAGACAAACACATCATTCTCCTATTCTGGCTCGGCTCCTCTGTCAAATTTTAGAAACCATTGTGGCCCACGAGTCAAAAAGTTTGCCCACCCCTGGACTACACCAATCACAGAAGAGATAAAATTTATCAACTATTTTTTTCAAAAAAGAAAAAAAAATATAAATCATGGCAGAAAAGGGAAGTCAGAACAGTCTTAACACTCTACCATTAAAACTCAATCTGTCACTATTTGAATGTTGATATAAATCTAGGTTACTGGGACAGGTGTAAACAAATTTTCAGAAGACAATGATTAATCTCATAAGAGTGTACTATGCTGTGTAAATGGGAGGGATATTTTCCTCTTCTTTCTTTGTCAGTTAAAGACTAGAAGTTGTCATTTGCTGTTTTTCATACTATTTGGTTGCCAAATCTTGACAGATTGGTAGAAGTGATAAGTGAAAGTAATAAATTCTAATGAAACTAATGTAGCTCTTATCTAATTGAGAATCTTAAATTTACTTTCAAGTTGAGATGTTAGAATTGTTTATAGCTAACTAGTTGACTAGGTTTTGTAGGAGGAGAGTCATGTTGGGGCAAAAAAAGTCAGGAGTCTGCACCTTTTTCAACTGACAGTTTTTGTTACTTTTGTGAGCTACATTTCACTTCATCAGATGCACTGGCTGGACTGTAGGATGAAAATAGAAGTGTGGTGTGGGGAAAAAGGAAATAGATTGGTTATGCAGTTGCTGCTTATATACCGTATTTTTCGGGCTATAAGACGCACCACGGTTTATAGGAGAAAAAACAAGAAAAAATAGTTTCTGGCCTTTGTGAGTCCTGTTTTTTGCTCTCCCCGGCATCCATAAGCACTCTACAGGCCAAAACCAGGCCCATTTTTGACCTGCAGAGTGTTTATGGATGCCAGGTAGGGCAAAAGCAGGGTGCATGGAGACTTTGGGAGGCCAAAAACAGGCCCATATTCGTTCTATAAGACGAACAGGCATTTCCACCCACTTTGTGGAGGCCGGGGGTGGGGGAAGTGTCTTATAGTCCAAAAAATAGGATACTTATAATCAGAGAAGGATTATAAGTATCAATTAACAGTAAAATGCATTAAAACACATTGTGTTTGTTAAGACCTCTTAAGATTCCCTGAAGTGTTATGATGGATGTAAGTTCAACAGTATCTTGCTTGATGGTGTTATTAAGTCCACTTTTAGAAAACAGTCATTTTGTAACATTCTACATGTAATTTGGGAGGTTGGAATGCTCAGGTATTATTTAGTTTTGAGGCCTGATGTCAAACTATGTACATCAATTATTTTATACAAAGTAAGTCTTATATGTTCTAAGTATATGGCAGAATTTGCTACATGCACCTTGAGCAGGCCAGGAGGGAGAATGTGGCTTTATTCCCTTAAAGGCAGAGACATTGAAGAGACATGGATACGTGGGTTGTCATGATGCTCTGTGCAATGTGATGCCACATAAAACTTTCCTGTTCTGAGATTATATATATTTGTGAGATTAGGAATGGAGTTCTTAAAGGGGAATCTTCTGTATTCCTTAAAAAACATTTGATATAATTTTGCAACTTAATATTCAGTTTTTAAATTTTAATATGAATGTATCCAACTATTTCACATCTCTTTCCAAACCATTAGGACATTGTTGCCAGAATATGTAAAATGTTTCAGATTTGAAAGATTTTTGACTCAAAATGGACTTTTTAATACTCTAAACAGATGCTCAAAAATTGAAAGCAGGATCATTTCAAATTTGAGATACTTCTGGTAGGATCAGAAGACTGTCATGGCATTTCCTGTGAAAGCCAAACAGCCCGTTTCAAATTCAAACTGTCAAAAAAGCGATTTCTTTTCAAACTTTCAAGCAGGGTGGATAAAAAATGCTTTTTAATTTAAAAAAAATCAGATTTTTTTAAAAATCAAATTTATTTTAATAAAATGCTTTTGGAGTAAAAATCTATCTAAAGATAGTTTTCTGTTTAGGATATATTAATAATTTAGTTTATTCAGCATGAAATGGAGCTTAGTTATGTAGGCTATATATTCTCAATATTGGGACTGTCAGTGAGTCAAGAGGAGGAGCCCAAGAGACAGAGATGACAGTTGCTCTTTAAAAGATTTTTACTAGTGATTTAAATCGACTTGATAGCACTGGATTCAGAATTTATTAATTTATTAATAAATTTATTTATTTTATATATTTATTTAACCCTGAATAAATTCTTTAATTAATTAATTAAATTGTAAATAAAATAGGTCATACTAAAGTAGTTAGCTCAGTTTCTTGAAGATTTCTAAGGGGAGATACCCAGATATGGGTAGCAAGTACACTGAATTGTCACTGCCTATTTTCATCCCTGGCATACCACTTTTTTGTTTCCCGTTTTTACCTGTTTTTCATCTCATTGTGCTGCAGAAGCTAAAACAACAATAGCACTCTACTTCCAACAGGTGCTATAGAAATAAAAGCACAATGTGTGTGGAGTTATGTTTAAAGGATAACTTGGGAAATGCTCAATAGTTGCCTACATGACTATTAAGTGTCTTAGAAATGTAAAGGGGAGAAACAGATAAAAAAAATACCCAGATGAGAGATCCAATTGGTAACTTATTTCCATAAAAAGTCTAAAAAAGTCAGTAGATGTGGGAGAAACACAAATATATCTACTAACTTGGTTGTTTGTTTGCCAGTGCTGGTTATTCTTTGCATTTGCCTACTTTAAACTTCAGTGCAAATACATCAGAATATACCTCTGCCCTATAGTGCCATAAATTTCTTCATTGTTTACCCCACCTCCTGTGTGTCTGGCTTACCCCAACATTTTTCCAAACTAAAGCTAAAATAAAAACTTCCAATTGAAAAATTGGAAGTTGAATTATTCAATATTTTTCACAAAATTGATACGAAATTGAGTGATAGTGAAATATTCCAGTATTTAAAGTGCACAGCTAGAGGACTTAGCAGCAAGGCATATTCTAGACTTTAGAAAGGTCGATTGTTCACAAAGTCAATTGTAAAGTTATGTCCCAACTCTGGAGATACAAGGAAAATTATTGTTGACCTCAGGTCAAACTTTTATATGGAAGTTTTCTAGCATCTACCCAAATCAGGCTGATTATGTTAATTATCCTGATTAAAGAGTTAGGGCTACTCAAGAGGAGTTCCTGGTTCCTAAGATCATTATTCTTCCAGTATTCTCCTTGAAAACTGCCTCTCCCCCATCTTTGTATTCTTTGATTTTCAACCAGGTGCCATCTCATACTCTTAAAGTTGTGTGGTTTTATTAGGATAATAATCTAGAGAGTTAGTATTGGAACTAGTGTGATTCAGTTGTGCTGAATTCTTTATCAGATTTGATTTTTCGTAATCATCAGGTTCCTCACTTCTGAGAAACTCATGAGAAAGTCTTGAGTACAGTCATAACGTATCCATCTGATTGTGATAAATATTGTTATATCGGGTTAGACCTTAAAATTGCCTTCTGAAGAGAAGCAAGAAGGACCTGCACAAAATGTTACAAATTATCCCATCTTCTAACTTGAGTGTTTTTGCTGTGGTCAACCTGGAACAAGGGTTCTACAAAGTGAAGTGGGGAGCACTTTGCAAAGCAACCAAGATAAACTTCATGGAAAACTTAGAATATATATCAAGAAATATAGTACAGGTGGTCCTTGACTTACAGCCATTATTGAGCCTAAAATTTCTATTGTTAAGTAAGGCAGTTGTTAAGTGAGTTTTGCTCCATTTTGTGACCATTTTGCCACAGTTATTAAGGAAATCACTGCAGTTGTTGAACGAATCATGAGGTCATTAAGCAAATCTGGTTTCCCCCCCTTGACTGTGCTAGTTGGAAGCCAGTTGGGAAGGTTACAAATGGTGATCACATGACCCTAGGAGAGTACAACTGTCATAAATATATGCTAGTTGCCAAGTGCCTGAATTTTGATCACATGATCAAAATGTGGGATGATAGGGATGCTGCAACAGTCATAAATGTGAAAATTGGTCACAAATCACTTTTTTCAGTGCCATTGTAACTTCGAACAACCACTAAAATAATGTTTGTAAATTGAGAACTACATAAAATATGTAAAAAATACGCTTTGCATTATTTTTATATACTATTACATACTATTAATAAAATTGCTTTGGACTGTTTGTTTATGTTTGTGCATTCTCTTTCCATTAGGAAACTGGACTACCATTAATTTCCTAAAGCCTTTGGAAGAAGGACTAAATGCAACGGGGGCAAATTATCTGTGGGAATGAAGTGGTTGGGAGAATCCAAGAACATGGTGGTGAATGGCCGGAGAAATGGAAGCAGGTTATCTAATGACCATCATCAAAATCAATCCAAATTACAGCATTCTGGAAAGGAAAATCCAAAGACTGGCAAAAATGGAATTGAGAGACGGTCCAGCAGATGTATGTATATGTTAAGGTGCTAGGATGATCTCAAGTTACCACATTTGTTAATTTTAAAAAGGCTGTATTTCCCAAATATATTTTCTTACTTGTATATATTTACAAACTTTCTCATTTATATATAACACAGTAATGTGCGCAAATAATTTATACTTTTTAAATAAATTGAAGTCCCAATGAAAGCTTAAGTATAAGCCTTATAGTCTTCCTTTCAATGTTAAAAATGTTACTAATGCATAATTTGCAGTGGTAAAAGAATTCAGTTTTCCACATATTTATAATTTGTCCCAGAAAATATCACTAAAACACAATCTACAGTCATAATATTCAGGGGAGTGTATATTTACAGGACAAGTTTTAAAGACCTCCTACTCATAATTGTTTAATTTTCATGTAGATATTGGATCTCAGTTAAAGTGATAGAACATTAGTTTAAAAGAAACAATCTGAAGATTTAAATGCAAGCTTAATTTGAGTTTCCATTGCTGACCATATGAGGTTAATTTCTGGGTTTTGATTGGTTTAAATGTTACCATTTATTTATTATAATCTGTTTCACATGGGGAAACAAATTTACATGCTTTACTATTTTTAATGATCATAAAGATTCATATGGCTTATATGGCTTCATTTTTCAGAGCAACTCCAAGTAAGACACGTCATACTTCATATGTCATTATACAACTAGGCCAAGACCAAAATTGCACTTCTGAAGTCAGTACTAATTTAATAATCCAGCAGAGGTACATAACTTTCTACTTACAACAATCACTTCTCCTTTCCTTTTGTAACTGGAGAACTTCTGAGTAGGATAGAAGAGTTTGATTTGCTTTAGGTTTTTGGACATAGAATATGGTTTTATCCTGAAATCAAGCATGCAATGAAAAGGATTTGTTTTGCTCTAAATGTCAACATATTAAACTAAATAACAAAAAATTCATTGGCAGATTGTGCTTGCATCATTTTTCTTTTATGTAACATAATTTATATGAAATCATGACTCCTTTATTATAGGGTTTACCGAATGGACCAACTGCAAATCAATCACTTCGTACCATTACACCTAATTTTAAGGAATACCTGTAGCCTGCACTAAAAATGCTGATTGTCTATATGTGATAAAAATTTAAAATCAGAGAGTGGTTATTTTTATTTAATGTTTCAGAGATAAAATGAAAGAGCCATGTGAATTGATATCAGAATAGGAGAGGATTTGCTAGGAAGCAACACAGTTAGTCCTTTTTTTCTAATGAAAGTAATTCATCTGAGATACAACCTTCATTGTAAAGCACTCTCATTAATTCATACAAAAGATGACCATTAATAATCTTTTGGATCCTTATGATATATTCATTTTTCATTTCCTAGGCCAGGGGCTTCACTTGAAAATCTCTGTTCAGTTATGTGGTAACTACTGTTGTCACAAATATCCTGGTGAAAATGAATCTTCTGCATAGACAAAGAAAGCATTGTGCCCACCACCAGACCAACACATACTTGCGATAAGCTTCTGCATTATTCTTAAGATTCCTGCTTTTTTTTCTTGTTCCCTATACAAGGAGAAAGATCAATACAATTCAGTGTTCAGTATCAGCTAATCATTTGTTTTGATTTATGCAGGTAGTGGTGGTTCGGGATTTGAGGGCCAAAGTCGCTACGTGCCTTCTTCTGGAATGTCTGCCAAGGAACTATGTGAGAACGATGACCTAGCAACTAGTTTGGTTCTTGATCCATATTTAGGCTTTCAAACACATAAAATGAACACTAGGTAATTGTTTTATTATTGAGCAAACATAAAGCCTTATTTGTTTTAGTTAAAATCTGTGTGGATCTGACAGATTTAAAGCATAAAAAAGAAATAACCCAGAGCACTGGGAATTAGGTATTTAATTAAGGAAAATTTGTCTGCTTTAATTTGGATTTTTTTTGTCTTCATTAACATGTTCTTCATAAACCCTCAATCTGTATTTATGAAAGGCAACCTGCATCAAAGATTTCAAGATACTAGATTTGTTTCTCTCTTCCTATTTTCTGGACTATCCTGGCAATCAACCCACCTGCCCAAAGAATTGAGATAGTATATATAGACCAGTACACAATAGCTAATGAATAAATTACAATAACATGAAAGTATTTTGAGCATTGTGTAATGGCTGCTTCATTTTATTATATAAATTTGCAAATTATTTAAAGCAAGTAATAGAAAGATGATGATAGATTTACCAGTTGTGTTTTTGAAAAAATCCTGTCTTACTAGAAATCACATTCTTTAAATTTTCTTCTATTGCTAGGATTACTACTATTCCTTGGACTCCATAATAGAGCTTTTAATTATATGACATGCTCTCTCTGTGTGCTTGTGGGTCTATCTTTGTGTGTTAGGTAACTGGAATATAACAATTTTTTGAGCAAAAAAACAATTTATACGTCGACAGCATATAAAAAAATTAATAGATATATTTCTTATTTATTTGTAATACCAAGAAAAAGATTAGGATTTGTTGCTTTATAGCCATCCCTAAATTTGAAGATTTTATCAGTAAGATTGACCTTAAAAATAGCATGTTAAATTAAAACATCTCAACCTAAATTATTAGGATGGATTATGGTTTCCTTTTTGGTTTGATTAATAAAAAGGTAAAAAGATACAAGAAACATACTTTACGTACAAGATACAAGAAACATACTTTACATACAAGAAATATAATTGAGCCTCATTTCTAAACAGACCTAGACTACACAAAACAATATGCATCAATTCTATTACATTAATAAAAAAACAACTCACGAATAGAAGTAAACACAAATTTGCAATCCCAAAATCTAAATCTGAGTAATACTGTCTTTCCAACATTGAACAATGTTCTTCGCTATCCTCAATATTGCTAAATCTATAGTTCTTCATATACCTGAATTCCAAAGGTTTGGTATATAACTTAATATATTTAATATATTGGAATGTATGAGAAAGGCAATATGGGGTGCAGGATTATTCAGTTGTTTATTGGGCCTTCTCAGTTTAAACTGATACAAGCTCTAATGCATCCTTTTTTGGTACAGGTGGTCCTCAGTTCACAACCATTCATTTAGCCAAGGTTCAAGGACATCAAAGTTCAAAGTTACACCAGCACTGAGGAAAGTGACTTACAACTGATCCTCACGTTTACAATTATTGCAGCATACTCCTAGTCACATGAACAAATTTGGGTTCTTGTCAACTGCATATATTTACAAAGTGTTTGTGACTTTCTCAGCTGGCTTTTGAAAGCAAAGTTAGTGGGAGGAGCCAAATTTACTTAACAGTTAACAGTTGTGTGATTCACTTAGCAGATATGGCAAAAGTCATAAAAGCAGGCACAACTCACTTAACAACTGCCTTACTTAGCAGTGAAAATTCTTCTCTTGTTTTTTATAAGCCGAGCACTACCCATGTTCTATTCAAATGACATTTTGATATTCTTATACTTTTATTACCAACAAATTTTAGAGGTTATCTGAAGATGAAAATTTAAAAAGATTGTCATAACAGATACGTTTTAAGTGTCATGATATTTGGCCTCATGTGCTTTTTCCAGGCCATAATCTGTTCATTAATCAGTTGAAATGGATCTAAATCCTATTCTCCATCCAGGAGAGTCCAGAATTGTTCAGTTAATACTCTCTCAACCACTTTTGCCACCAGTGCAAATTTGACAACTATAGTTATCAGAACAAGTAGTATCTAATGATACTTCATTGAAGAGCATACAGAGCACTGCCTTCCATGGAGAGTAGTGGTTGTGGTGTTGTTGATAGTTGACTAGATCCCTCTCAACTAATCCAGTAAGTATCAACCAAGAGGAAAACTATGTCAAAAGGACAGGCTGTGGTCTGAATATGTCTTAATACTGCTATCTTATTCTCAAGAACACAAAGTAAAGCTGATTGAACAATACAGGACAAGCAAATTGCTAGCCTCCCCCATTTGGCTTTTTCTTAATTTCCCATTTGGCAACAGGAGTTCTTGATTCAGCACAGATGTAATTTTTCTAAAATGACAAACAACCCAACTTTCTGGCCTAAATTCCAGGTAGTCCTCAATTAACTATGGCAATTGGGATTGGAATTTCCATCACTAAGCAACATGGTTGTAAGGTCTGATATCACATGACTGCTTAGCAAAAGCAACTCTGGCACTTCTGGGTTATTGTTACCAGAATGTCATTTGATCATCGTTTGCTTTCCCATTGACTTCACTTATTGGAACATGGAAAGTTGCAAATAGTGTTCACCTCATCATGGAATACCACAATATAATTGAGAGCTGGGCCCAAACCTCCAGAACTCAGTTGTGGCCATGGGAACGTTGTGATAGCTGAAACTTCAAGGACCAGTCATAAGTAGCACTTGTTCAACATCATCCTATGTTCAAGCAGTCACCGAATGAGCGGCCACTAAGCAAGCACCACCAGTATGACCATTCATTCACCATCTCTTTCTACAGATAATTGAAAAGCAAAGCAAAATATGGCATAGTCCTGAATTGCTGAATAATAACCATATAATAGCTTCAACCATTTAATGTTATATTTATTGTTTCACTGTTTTAATCTTTTATAATATTGCTTTATCATGTAAGCCACCCAGAGTCATACAACAGCAAAATGTATGTTTTGTATATGTATAACTCTCACAGCTTCAACCTCAAACTGCCTACTGTGGACCTCACTCCATTTCTAAGAGGTCCGTAAAGGGGGCATGCATAAGTGCACCAGCGTGCCTACCGTCCCTATCGTACTGTCCCCATTTACTTGTATTTTTGTTGTGTTCATATTCATACCTATACTTGTTATCTTGTACCTGTTTGACAAATTAAAAAAAATGGGCAGCATACAAATTTAATAAATAAATAAATGAGCCAAGCCATATTTACTGAGACCAATGAATGAATTTGCAAAAAAAGGTTTCTTAATTAAAATTGTGTCAAAATATTCTCTGTGGTGTTCATTAAATTGTGTAATAAGAATATTTCAGCATTCAGAATCTAGAAACAAACTGTTGCTAAAAGATCAGATAGTGCAAAATTATATCATCTTATCTCATTAATACAAATAGTCTTTGACTTATACTCATTCATTTTAAAGTTATAGTGGCCCTGAAAAAGTGACTTACAATGGGTCCTCATACTTAACTATTGCAATAACCCCTTGGTCACATGGACAAAATTTGGGTGCTTGGCAAAGTCATGTATTGACAATGGTTGCAATACCTTGGGGACATGTAATCACAATTGTGAACTTCCCAGCCAGCTTCCAAAAAGCATAACCAATGAGAAAAGCCACATTCACTTAACTACACAATTCACTTAATAACTATAGTGATTCACTTAACCATGGAAAAAAACTTTGTAAAATACTGGGTGGGACTTATTTAACAACAATCTTGCTTAGCAATGGAAATTCTGGTTGCAATTGTGATAGTAAATCGAGAATTATCTCTATATCAGATTTTTCTGAAAGCTTGTGTCCCACCTATTTCTATGAAAAAGAGCTCATGAAACAAAGAAAATAAGAAAAATTAATAAACAGTTTATAAGAACATTGAACAGAACTAAAAATATCTAAGTTCAATTAAAGTTTTGACTAAATTCCTTAGACAATTTTAACCATGTAACTACAATATCAGAGTTCAACACATTTTATTAAAGCATTGCATAAGGTGAGTGCAACCTAGAAAACCAAGTCTTGGGATTAATTATATTAATGAAGTCAGGAGATAAATAATTCTCACATGACTGGAGGAACACATGACTAAATAGGAACATGGGAGAAAACGATGCTCAATGTATCAAAAGAGAGGAATCTATCAGGAAAATCTTCATTATTTAATGCATGTAGGAACAATCTTGGGAGATGGGAGCCTCAGCCTACCAACCATCATGCAAAAGGTACCTCTGCCCATAGAAGGAAAATGAGCATCTCAGAAGAAACCCTCTTGTTTTGTGAAAAGTAAAAGTAAAGGAGGGGAGAAGTGCTTTCAGACTTGTAAGATAGGTTACATTAAAGGCAGTGTTAGTAATTCATGGTTTGTGCTTCTCTAAACTACCTTGAAGGTTAGCTCTATACATATGTAAAATAACCTTTATGTAAAAAAATTATTTGATTGGTATCTCTGTCATGCAAATGAAATAGAAGATATTTCATCACTGAAATAACAAATACTGTTCTGTATTTCAGATGTGACTTCCCCCATGATTTTACAGTTTTTATATTTTTTACATGTTTTTATATTTCCTTGTCATTAAAAAAGTTACTCCTACTCCAATAACTATAATTATTCCTCTTTTAATCATTTGTGTAAAGCCTGTTGAAACAATATTCATTTCTACTTCTGGTCTTATTGTAATTTAGTTTCTCTGAATACATTAAGTGGGTATCTAAAATGCATCTTGATTGAAGTTCTATCTTGGGTTTTTTTCCTTTTTTGTCTGAGGTTCCGGCCAATAAAAGGAAGACAAGAGGAACTGAAGGAGGTGATTGAGCGTTTTAAAAAAGATGAGCACTTGGAAAAAGCCTTCAAGTCCTTGACGTCAGGTGACTGGGCCCGGCACTATTTTCTTAACAAGAACAAAATGCAGGAAAGGTTGTTCAAAGAACATGTAGGTGTATTTATACTTAATCCAAGTTCAGTGTGTTACAAGTACAGTTTATAGGATATTGTGGATGTTAAACTGGTAGAAAAAAAAGTCTGTTTCTATCTTTAGCAAATGCCCAGAGAGTCACTTGGAGTTGGACGATGTACAAATTTGATAATTTAATAAATAAATACTATGTAAAAATTTTAAAAATTAACTAACTGGATGAAAATTAACAGCAGAAAAAGGGAAAGGACTGAGATAGTAGACAGCTTCAAAGAAAAGAAAAAAAGCAGCATGTTATCAGCTGGAATCAAATGAAGGAAATTGTTTTCTCTTTATTGTGAAATGCTATGTCTTGTAAAAAGTTTGTGCAGATATACTTGATTACTTAATCATGATAAAAAAAATAACTGGAATTAGGTACCCTATGAACCTTTATTGAAATGGCTTTAAACCGCTGCATTAAAATACAGCTTTCCTTAATGAATGGTATATAGGAAGTGAATAAGTTTGAAGACTAAATTTAAGGACTAAGCCAAAAACTCTTACTGAGGAATATATGCTTAACGGTTTTATCAGGAGATGCAAAATTTAAATATTAAATAGCTAAAACAATTAGCGTCCTATTTTTATTGTTTTTTAAAAGATATAATTTACATCTCATCTTTGCAGAATATTACACATTGAGGAAATTAGGGCTTCATACATTGAAAGTCTGTCCTTTGGAAAAAGGTGTGTTATTTTAAAAGGAATTCTTAGTTCAATACTATAAAGCCTTGAAAACTCTTTAATATCTTGGTAGTGCTGTGTCTCAGAGAATTGTCAGACTTTGAGAATTGGACAATAATACATTCAAAAACTAATTTTCTTCCCTGGCTGGAGAATGCTGGATCTCCTGGTGATATGATTTAATACACAATATGATAATTCCTGTGACATTGGCTAGAAGTCTGTGTAAAGATATAATTATTTTTCCCCTCCCCTTTTCACATAAAAGTGATTTTGAAAGCTCAAATTTTATACTGTATGTTATATAAAATACATGCTAATTTATATTTACTCTGAGATTCTGTGAAGCATATCAGTGAGGTGTTACATCGATTCAGTGCAATTTGGCAGCAGAGTGTACGGAAGTTCTTAACAAGTTTTTTTTAATAATTTTTTTTCCTGCTCCAGGTATTTATTTATTTACGAATGTTTGCAACTGACAGTGGATTTG
>JAEANM010018779.1:0-12546 GCA_017656035.1 Myanophis thanlyinensis | reverse complement strand
ATAATAATAATAATAAAAACTTAAATATTTCATCAGTTTAGACAGTTCATAAATCTGATGAAATGAGTTACTGTTCACAAAAGTTTATTATTTAAAAAAATGGGTTTGAAAAAGTGCTACTACTCTCATTTTTGGCCTTGTAAGAAGATAGTGTCTGTTTTAAAATGTGTCAAAAACTCATTCACTGTTTCCAAAAGTATGTAATTTCCTTGTACTTTTAGTCTTTCCAAGTAGAAAGAGTTTGCCTCAGCTTTCAAATAATTGAATAATCGATTGACTAGCGGAGAGTTGAGGGTGAAACCCTACTACTTCAGGTGACTGGAGAAATGAAAGAGTGTATTGCTAAACTTAAAAAAAAAGCAAAGGGAAATGTAGGATAATAAGGAAAAGCAAAACAATCTATCTCAGCTATTATACCCTATTCTTTCCAAATACTTTATTTAAGGATCCAGCCTGATCTGAAACCTTGAATTCTAAAGAAAGGTTCAGCTGAGGCCAACTCCATGGAAAACTCAATATGCTATCAATTGCTATAGAACTTCTATTTTCATTTTCAACAACTGTTCAGCCTTAAGTCCCACAGTAGTCCCTAGGTAGCAGATTTGGTGGAAGAATAATCCTTGGAGTGTCTGACTACCTGGTAGAATGAAAAAATAGAATGGCTTTATTTTGGAGGTTGGAACAGTGTGTGAACAGTGACCCTGAAAAGAAGGAGAAATAGATTACAATCATTTAAATTCCTAGGTTCTTTGGGTCTTTGGTAAATTTGTTTCAATTGTTCCATGGTTATTTTCAGATTATAGTGAAAAATACATGCTAAAGCTGTCAAGTGAATGTTTACTAACTAGATGAAAATGCTTTTAGAAAATACAGTAAAAAAAGAAAAGCTTGAGCACAATTATAAGGAAACTGCAGTCTGTTAAACAGGTGTCAGTGAGCTTTTGGTGAACACTCTCTTTAAATATAAAAGGTTCATTGGGAAAGACAGTTGAAGACTATTCTTGGGAAGGAGCAAGAATTGACTCCTCTTTTATTTTCCAATTATTGTTCTCTAGGTTTAAATTGCAGTGTCTTCTGCCATTAGCAATAAATAAAATTCATCTCATTCCCAAGAGCTATGTTGCAGATCCCTTGAGAGCAGTGAGATGTGAAATGTGTGTTAAATATATGTAATTGATCTTGGAAGACCCAGTCATTTTCAAAGCTTGTAGTTTCCTATCTAAGGCTTTATGTCAACAGCTTAAGTATCTAAAACATATTTCAGAACTGTCTATTCAGTCATGACTAAACAGACATAATTATAGTTGGAGTCTGAAGTAATGACATCACTTGGAATAGTACTTGGAACAAACTTGGAATAGCACTTAGTATGCACTAATCAATGCACTTTCTCTCCTTTACTAGAAAAAAAATATTCAGTGGAAGTTAATGATTTTTAAAAAAAAAACCATCTTTATATATTTTGAGTTTCAATGTAATTTAACGCAAACTGGATTTGCAGCTGAGATTCATTACATCAATTTGACTCCGCTCTGGTGATAACTCCAACAACTCTTAAAAAACCTGGAAATGGTATTTTAGGAAAATGGGTGGATCCTCAAGGAATTGTTAAGTGTTGACCAGTTTTAATGGACATTAAAAGGAATTCAGTGACCATTTTATACAGTAAATGAAAGGTGGCTGCCTCTTTCAGAAAAAAGTCAGGAATTGTTTTTTTTATTCACTATAGTATCAAGTTTCTCTACTGATGTTTGTACTGTGATACAGATCTGGGAAAAGGACTTATATAGGACAAGATATGGCTGGCATTATTTTTTGCTCTTTTTTTTAGAAATTGAATTTTTGATGTCAAAGTAAATCTCATTAAGATGGACAGTGCATTGAGTATAAGGATGGAATAAATCTTTTGGGGCCTCATTTTAAGTAAACAGTTTATGCTGCACATTTTAGGCTAATATAAGAATTCAGTCTAGAATTTTGCAGTGAAGGTATTAGATCCCAATTAGGTAACAAAACATATATGAGAAAGTTGTACATAAAAATTCATATGTTGGATTAATCATATTAGAAAGCTATGCTTTATAAGTTCTTAAAGCAAAATCATTACAGAGTGCATTTGAAAATTGTCCTCATTGATAAAGGTGGCATTTCTAGCTCGACATTAATGGTTTTTCCTACTTGGGTAGTCTCCAAATGCGTGGCATTGAACTAACATTCTGTTGCATAGATGCATTGCAATACTACCTTTTGCCAAGTAACTAAAAAGGCAACAATATCATGATTAACTAAACTGCTCAAACATTGCATAAGATTGAATTGCTTTCACTTTTCAAAATAATGTGGTCCATTAATTCTCTAATAATGTTTGATATTACCGCACTGCTAAGGTCTTATATTCTATAAAAATGTACTCAAGAAAAACATGACTTAAATTGAATATCCATTGTTGACCATCCATAGTAAAAAAGATTAAGTAGTTGGTTAATATAATAAAAACATCTGCCAACTTTTAAGATAACGACTTTCTAAGAAATCTGCTTTCACTGTTTAGCATTAAAACTATGACTGCATGTGTTCTATGATTTTTCATTTAAATTGATTATTCAGTAACAGCTTAGCCATAGGCTCTTAGATTTTAAATAATACAGAGAGGTTTGAGTTAACATATATAGTAATTTCATGAAGTTTACTTCAGACTTATGTAATGCTAGTGCAAATCTACTAAAAACAATGAGATGGAATTAAGTAGGCTTCATTAACTTAAATCCCACCCATATCATATTCCCTGAGATGGAAGTGAAAGTTGGACTTTAAAGAAGAAGAATAGGAAGAGTATTGATGTCTTTGAACTTTTGTGTTGTGGAAGACTTCTGAGAATACCTTTAACAGTCAAGAAAACAAACTGATTGATTATCAAATAAATCAATCTAGAGTTTTCACTGAAGGCACAAACAACCAGGCTCAAATTATCCTCATCATTGACATATTATGCCAATATTTAATTCTCTGGAGAATTCTATAATGCTAGGAAGGATGAAAAAAAAAAAACAGAAGAGGAAGATTAGTATCAGGATGGATGGACTCAACTTACAGCAGACAAGAAGGTCCTGACAAGGAAAAGATCCTCCTGGAGAATATCTACTTGTATGTAGTCACTAAGAATTGACCCTGAATTTATGGTACATAATCAAATCAAATGTTAGGATCTAAATATACCACTTTTCAGGGGCTTTTGTTCTGAAGAGTCAATAAAGCAAAATTCTCTGTAAAAAAAATCAGGGCCATCTATAGGCATGTTGAAAAAGTCAAGAGGTCAAGTCGGCCACTTTTTCAAACCTGAAAAAGTCAACTGCACAATCAAATTCCCTGAATTCTGCAGCCAGCATGGTGGTTAGGAAATTCTGGGAGTTGAGGTCCACATATCTTAACATTGTTGATGTTGAGAGACACTGGTGTATCCTCATACTCTATTCCTGTAATAAAAGAACTCCTCAGCATCTTAGAAGAACATTTTTATATCCATAAGCTCTTTGTCTTAAATAAAACATACTTTGTTTAAAAATTTTACCATGTGAAAATATCACATTTATGGCAGAGGTAGTCTTTGAAATTCCTAGCTAAAGTTCTCACAATTTTTACATATAACAAGAAGAGTTCTTAGAAAACAAATGATTGTCATCCAGATGTGGTAGCAGAATCTAATGTTCTGTTAAGACTAAGAAACCTTTTAAGAAATACTGTGGCTTGTTTGAATGTCAACTGTGGGTGTGGTAAATAGCAGAGAAATAACATTTAACTTGTTAGCTGATAATTTGAAGGACTCTTTCTTTGAGATTTGCCTCAGTGTCTTTTTTAAAATACCCCCCCCCCCAAGTATATGCTTGAGTTTTTGCTAAAATTTACTGATTATGTATACAAATCCTTTGCTTAAGGTCTTGTGTATATGCCAGGCATTGGTCAGAGGGTTGTTGTTATACTCATGTCTTTCCCTGAATCCTTTCCCTGTGCATTTTTACTGAAGGCATGTAAAATTTCACTATCATGCCTAAACACCTGTGCCAGCATTTCAGAAAGACACCCAAGTCCTGCCAAGCTTGATAACTATGAATATTGTGTGGATTACTACATTGGCAGGACTTCAGTGCTACATTGCCGACATAAGCCTGGTCATGGTTGATTTTATGCATTGTTATATAAATGTATTTTAAAAAAAGAAAATATACAAATAAACTGGATGACAAAATGAACTGGGACATTCATTTGAAGAAAAAAGCTTGTCTTTTCTAATTAACCTGGGCAAGCCTTATGCTGTACATAAACAAGTTGCAAATTGAAATCGTGTTTTTCCTCCTGTGAGCCAGTGGTATTTA
The DNA here is from genome assembly GCA_017656035.1 of Myanophis thanlyinensis. NCBI lineage: Eukaryota > Metazoa > Chordata > Lepidosauria > Squamata > Homalopsidae > Myanophis > Myanophis thanlyinensis. The sequence goes on along the minus strand of JAEANM010018779.1, from coordinate 8,176 downwards.
ATCTGCATTTGTACCATTAAAGAAAAAAACCAGAGTCAGTCTTGGTCAAGTTAAAGAATATTAACCTATTCATACATATAAATGCTGTGATGGGATTTGCTTTTTACAGAGTATATGTGCTGCAGCTGGTGGGATTTGCAAATGCACAGCAAAGAATCTTGTTTAGAATCCTAGCAGGATTAGGGGACAGACTGAGAAAGTTTCATTGTACTTTATATTAAATCTTCTAGAAATATTTTATTTCTTCAAAATGACAGTCACAGAAGACCAAAAGATTTCATTTCTTCAACTGCTGTAAAATAAGTAGGCAATTATATTGCCTTTAAAAGTCATAAAACCAGTGGGAAACATTTGGTATAAATACATTTTAGCCAAACAAAACAATACTGTATCTACGTAGCTGAAAAACATCAGTACCAATTTTAAGTAAAATGCCTAGAGTTTTAACATAGACTTAAGCTTGGATTGGTTCTACTTTTTTCAAAATTACATGCAGTGTTTTTCTTAAAGTCTCTTATTACAAGGAACGAGGGGAGAAACACAAATCAGGAAGTACCATTTAAATTGCAGTTTAATCACATAATCACTTTGACACTCTCAAGCAAGCTAATTTCTCCCCTTGCCTCATTTCACCCACTTGGCAAGACAAATCTTAATGAATAATGTTTCATGAATATTTAACTTTCTGATCAGTTTGGATTTTTGTTCATAAAACTGCTTACAGGAAGAATAAATCAGTTTCACATTGTCACTTTGTCTCTCTCCCCTCACCAACCCTTCTTTGGGCAAAGGGCATGTTGCTTTTCTAAAGCAGTTTTTCAGCGTGGGAGGAGGAGGGATGAAACAGAAAATTCAATATTTATACTAACACTTGGCAGCTGTAAAAAAAAAAAACCTTCAGACCCTGTTTACCTCAGGGCTGCTAATGAGGCACACAGGTAGTAGAGGTAAATTCAGAATAGGTCTCAAGTGAGGACAATGCTTACAGCCTGTTTAGAGCTAAGCAGAATGATGAAGTCAAGTTTCAGAGATGAAAACAGAAATTAGACAAGAAGTATAAACTCATATTATTTTTATTATGTTTTTAATAAAGTAAACAGATGGTGCAAAGAAGAAAATGATTGCTATTATTGATTATACAAGGACACTCGGGAACTCCCTGAGTAGCTGTGCTCATTGTATCAGAGGTGGAATAGAAACGTCGCACTAAAAGGAATAAGATGAAGGAGAGATTAACACAAGAAAAAGAAACAGAGTGTAATAAATCTGCAAATATTTCCACTGCTGTATAAATTCACTACATAGGTAAATAAAAGAAGTAACAGCACATGTATATGTGGATTCTTGAACATCAGTAACATTTAATTAATGTGATATTGAAAACTATCTCAATAAAGAAAGCATATTTAGAAACAACACAAACATCATGCAAAGACAAAAGTAAACAAGTCTTGTTAAGATATAGAACTGATCATGTTAGAAAAAAAGGTGAGGTTCAAAATGTACTCCTTTGTTCTATACTCAAATGTTTACTGTAGTCTGAACACTGAATTTTCTGTATTTGAACAATATATTGGATCATAAACTACTTAAATATGTTGGTATTATGCAACATACAAAACCACAGAAAACAAAGCCTGGTTAGCATGTTATGTGAACATAGTTTTTGCATTAATTATGAATTAGGAAAATAGTGGTTTCTGAGGATAGACTCATTGCAGTTTAGAGAAGGGAAGATCATTTAGGTCTTCATTATGTTTTTCAGGTAAAATGTTTGTGTTACTTTTTTTAAAATTTCTTACTTGCGTTTTCAAGTGTCCCCAGGCCTCCAAAGTATGTGGCTTGACACTTTTATCTTAAATGATTCTTGTGAATGTTGATTATCAAATAATTTAATGGCAGGTGCTAAATATGACCATTTGCTAATTGTCCCAGGTCAGATCAAATTACACAAAAAGGCATAGCCTCCCAAAAGTTATTTTAGGTTTTGCTTGCAGGAATAATGTCTCAGGATTCTTTTGTTATTTTTATTGAAGCAGATGGTATTATTTCCTTTCACACTTATAAAATAGGCTCTGTGTGGAAAAGTGAGAAAAAGCAATTTCTGAAGTTTGTATCAATGGACTGTCAATCAAGTCTTGTTTCCAGTCTGGGCTCTTAAGTAATCTGGCTTTAATGAATTCTTTATATTAGGTCAATCTGAGGAAGGCATGATATTTATCTAATGCTTTTTATTCTGGAATTATTTCTCATTAAAATAATTGTTTTAAAATCACTTGGGTTTAGAGTCTACTTACAACCTTTGATGTGTATAACACAGATAACAGGGGTTGTTCCCCTCTCCTTTTTATTTTTATTTTTACAAACAGGTAGCTTTTTATGGAAATGTCCATGGTAAAAATTCTGTAGTGAATCCTACTTACATATTTGATACAGTAAATCCTAGCTATGACTCCATTGAGCTTTTCAGCAGTGAGGAACATATTGGACTGTTTATTAATGTTACAAATACTCCTCTGTGTGCACATATGTATATGTGTAAGTAGGATAAATAAGATGCCACTAATAGTCCTGCTTTGTGATTTGTGTTGCTCTTACCTGATAAATCTTAATTATAGTTTGCTAGATGATTAAAGTAGACTGATTATCTCTCATGATTTTAAGCAATTATGCCACTGGATTGTTTTGGTAAGCATTTCATGTCTACACTAAGCAAAGGGCAACAGCAATCTCCTTATTAATTAGCTCTTATTGAGTGACAGGTTTTAGTGTACTGGAGAACCTGCTTCTAAATAAGAGGCAGCATGCAAGGTGTTTAAATGAAATGCTTTGGCCACATTTGTAGTTTAATCACAGGTTTTCTTCACACAGGGGCAAACTGCATTGAAGTCAAACTTCTATTTGCTACCTGACTGCTTTTTGCCTGAGTTCTCGTTACGATGTGCCTTTGAAGCTGGATAATTCCCTAGGGAAATCTGTGTTTTAGTTTTGACTTTTAGTTCTGCATGATTTCATCTGGATGGGAAGCAAATATCCGTCTCTCTGCACACAATGTAAGGGTATATACTTGGCAGGAATCACAGAGAAATGGCTAGAAAATATGTTCTAAGGGCATGTAGAGTTTTAGTGATTTGAGCATATTTCATCCAATATGTCATAGGAATCTGAATGTTTCAGAAATTGGCCCTGCCATCTGAACTACTAGAATTATTCAGATGGTATAGAGAGAGCAAAGGCAAATCCCCAATTTTGGTTTGTTTGATAAAATGACTTATTTGAAGTTAGCCTATATTGTCTCCAGCTGCTCTATGGCGAAAAGATGGCACACATTTTTGCTATCTCCTTGATGCTCAAACAGAGTGGTATTTCTAGGAGTAGATTCAGGGTTTTGGCCTGGAGCACATGCACCAGAAAATCTCCAGAGAACTTTCAGATACCAGCAGTGATATTGTATTTTGTACTCTATTCTCTTGAAAAAAAAAAAAGAACTGGTGCCTTCAATGGACAGAATCAGATGCTGGCAAGGAACCTAGTGCAAATTCAGTGACCTCATTAGCAACACTTTTACACCTTCTACATTGTCAAGTAGTGTTTTCCCCCTTTGGAAACCTTCCAACCTTTTCAAGAGGGAGGAATTATTATATAAATTACAAGAGTGGTTTACCAGAGGCTTCCCCAGTGCAATATGATCCCTTTGCCATTATCACTATAAATTATCAACCACTTCCAGCATCTTCTTTGCTGCCCAGATTTTAATCCATTTTTCAGTTTTGGCAATGATGCTGATTAGGTTTTCCATCTGGATGGCTCTCAACCTTTTTCTGCTTCTTTTCCCTTCCCAGTCATGCTGAGAAAGCCAGCACCAATTATTTTTGTTTCCACATAAAGATCTTTGAAGACATGTGGTTTCTATTGATAATCCTTTTTAAGCCCTTCTCCCTTGGCTCTTTCTCTGACCTGTTACCTTCTCAGTGGGCTGGTGGGGTTACAGAAACCAACTCGAAAGAGGAAACTGATAGAATTTGTATCAACCCCTTAAAGTCTACGGAGACTTTAAGAAGACCTGCCATTTCAATGGCAATGGTTACTGGTAGGAGAAAGTCAGTATTCTCCAACCAATTATTGCTTGTAGTGATTGTTGATACACAAGCTGCATGTGAAACCCAGAAAATGCTCTAAATCAGCCTTGCAAAGCCCAAGGCGGTTCAGGTTTTACATCACCATGTTTTTCTCCTTAAATCCAGACATGCTGAAAGTGGGCATACAAGACAGCAAGCAATGATGTGAAATTGTGCCAGCAACATTGTATAGACATCAATAAAAATTCAGACCTTGCTGAGATTAAATTAAAACAGTAGGGAAAGAGCTGTTTACAACCAAGTTAAAAAATTACACAAATTAAAAAAGACATTTTTTTAAAAAGCAGAACAAAAAATTGTGATTGTAGATTGCCCTGCCAATACAGGAATGAATTGAAGGGTAATGTCCTTTCAACCTTTCTCAATGAGACTGTTGAAGTGTTGTCTACCCACAGTTAGTTGCGTGTAGTAGTCCATCGATAAGATTTTTTTATTAAGATTGTTTTCAGTCTAAGCTCAAATCCTACTGGAATCTTCAATCTCTTTACATCAGCTTCTGTAGGTTCTGGTCCATATTATCTGGTCAAAATTGACTGAGATGGCAGCACACATTATTTATTTCTTTTTTCCCTATCCCATTTTTACGGTTAATTTTTAAGATGGATAATTTCAGTCAATGCTTGCCATATCTAGCCTGACATGGGTTCTATATTGATGCAGATCTATAAATATTTTTAAGAAACATATTGGATTTGTGAAAAATTAAGATCACCTACCACGAGGATGAAGATATAATCTAGATTTGTCTTAAAATAGGACCCTCATCTCCAGATTTCTGAGCCTTGTTTTGGGAGTTTATAATTCCAATTCGTTCTGATTTAAAGCCAAATAATAGAACAATGGAACTGTAGGATTTCAAGGGACTTTGAAGGTTTTCTAGTCCAATTCCTTCCCCAGGCCAGATATTCTCAGATCACCCCAAACAAATGGCTATCCATCCTTTGTTTGGAAATCTCTAGGAGGCAAACCATTCCATGTTTAATAGCTCTTACAGTCAGGAAATTAAAGTTTGAATCTGTAAAGCTTCCATAAATTGCTTCTTGTCCTACCCTAGGGCACTACAGAAAACAAATCTACTCTCCCTTCCCTGTGACAGCACTTCAAGTATTAGAAAACAGCTTTCATGTGTCTCTTTAGCCTTATCTTTGTTAAGCCAAGCATACACAGATCTTTTAATTATTCTTCATAACATTTAGCCTCCAAATTCCTCACAATCTTTCCCTCTATATCTTCCTGCAGTGTGGTGACCCTAACCTGACACAGAATTCCAAGTGCTGACCACTGCAGCAAGTAGTACTACTCTCATTACCTGCAGTGTCAATATTATACAGTATGTCTGTTGATACAGCTTAGATTGCATTGGTTATTTGACAGCTGCAGCACATTGCTATTACTGGCTTGATTTGTGATCTACCAGAAACTCAGATATTTCTCTCAGGTGCTACTGCTGACCCAGGTGCAACCTGGTGATATTTCTAGCCATTGAACTGAAATTGTTGGAATTCTAACTCAGAGATACATGTCATCCTTGACTTAAAACAGTTTAGTGACCATTGAAAATTACAATGTCACTGAAAAAAGTAATAGATGACTATTTTTCACTCTTATGACTGTTGCAGTATGCCTATGTCACGTGGTTACAATTCCAATACTTGGCAACTCATATTTATGGCCATTGCAGTGTCATGTGATCATTTTTTGCAACCTCCTGATAAGCAAAGTCAGTTCCCCACTTTCACTTAACAACCGTGTTACAAACTTAGCAACTGGGTGATTCAGTTAACAACTGTGGTAAAAAAAGTCATAAAATGGGGCAAAATTCACTTAACAACTCTGTTCCAAGTCATTTATAAAAATATTGAAGACCTCGAGGCCCAGGACAGAATACTGAGGTATCCTATTACTATTTCTTTCCATATAGAAATAGATTGTGTTTCTTATTTCCAGTAACAAGTTTTTCTGGGATGTGATTTAAAAGTGACAGAAATACTTAGACAATCATGCTGTTTGGCTACATGGAGTTACAACAGTGGTACTTTAAGATTATATTAAGCGTCAGGGTGGAGGCTATGAAATGTGCTTCACCCAAAGAGCAGCAAAATTAGAATGTGTGTTTGCCATTTCCAGATTCCCATCTTTGTAATTTCTATTGAGCCAGAAAGAAGAAAAACCTTGTTCCTTGCACCAGGCTTTGCTAATTCAGAGATTTTATACTGCCTGTCAAAGAATTGATGGCTAAACTCCAATATCATTTTGTGCTGAAAAGAGGTCTTGAAATCTGTACATATGGAAATCTTATAGAAATATAAGTCCTGCTGAAATTTCAATAATTTTGAACGCAAATCAAAACCACATTGTTTATTTTGGTATTCTACTATACTTCTACTGTATTATTGTTATATTGTTGCTGTTGCTGTTATTAATTGCACTGTCAGCCAGATGTTCAGACTGGGTTTGGCATTTTGTCTACCTATTGAGTCCTTACCAAGGACCTGGGGTAGGTAAATCTGGATGTTTGATGGTGCTACAGATATTGTCGCTGTTCCAAGCTGTTGGAAGTTGTTCCAAGCAAAGCTGCCTTCTGCAATTGACTGATGGCAAATTTGTCAATGCTCAAGTGATGCTCCAATAGTTTTAGGACTGCACCTAAGGCACCTATTACTATTGGTACTACCCTTGCTTGCTTTTGCCCCCAGTAAAGGCACTACCTTGACCCCCAGTGAGGCACTACCTTGATGTGGTTGTGGGGCTTGTGTGCTCTGAGGAAGATGAGAGCTATGTCAGAAGTTCAATCATACTGGACAGGCCTCATCAGAGGAGTCAGGCAAAGAGTGCTTCTTCCATAAAAAAATGTGGTGAGACGTAAATTTCAGAAAGCCATACCAGCTCAGATGTTGCCCAGATTAACAAGGTCTGCGTTAGATGTTGGAGTTCCTGGATATCTGGTGAAAAATGTGCTACAGGACTCAGGACTGTTGGCTGAGCAACCAGGGCCAGCAGCTGCAGAACTACTGGAAGAAAAGGTATTTACCCACTGCAAATATACAGTGATTGAAAACAAAGAAATAATGATTTATTATTATTATTATATATACAGTACTTTATTCATTAAGCATGAAACTCAGTAAACTGAACATTTAAAAATGTGTCACATTATTGACTGGCACTGATGGTTGATATGGGTTGCTACCAGCATTCTAGGTATCTACCAAGTATCTTCTCAAAATGTATGTTGTTCCAAGTAGCGCAGTTTTTTGCAGTTCTGCTGCTGTTATTGCAGGAAGCTGCAATTTCTTCATGTACTGTGTAAAATTCTTGGACATCGTGCCAAGTCCCTTGATGACAATGGGTATCACTGTCATATGTTTCATCCATAATCAGGTAGTTTCAATGGCCAGGTTGCGATATTTCATGATTTTTTCTAGTTCTTTTTCTTTGACTGGCATCTCCTGGTACAGCGATATCAATTCCACTTCCATTTTTGATTACTGTGATATCTGGTGTGTTGTGTTCTAAATGACAATCTGTCTGTATTTGAAAGTCCCACAAGATCTTCTCATTTTCAACAACTTTTTCCACTTTGTGCTCCCATGACTTTTCAGATACAGGTAAGTCATATTTTTTTACATAATGGCCAATGGATTAGTTTAGCAACTCAGTCATGTCTAGCTTTGTAATCAGTTTGTGTGAGTTTGCTGCACTCACATATTAAATGTGAAACAGTTTCAACTTTGTCATTGCGAAGTCAACAGTTTGGATTGTCGGTAGTTTTTTGTATCTTTGCTTTCATGGCATTAGTTTTTAATAGTTTAGTTTGTTCTTGAGCAGCAAGTATTAAACCTTTTGTTTCTTTCTTGATGGTTCCCATCTTAAGCCATGCCCATGTCAAGCTGTTATCACATTTTCCTTTAATATTTTTCAAGTGATGCCCATGCAAAGCTTTGCTTTTCCATCTATTTCATCTGTCATCTAGCTGTTTTTCCTTATATTCTGTCTTTGTTTCTGTTGTTTTAATAATGTTCTCCATTTTCACAGCC
>JAEANM010018778.1:0-12546 GCA_017656035.1 Myanophis thanlyinensis | reverse complement strand
GACTGAAGTCACGTGACCTGTGTGTGCCAATCGGATTCCCAGACATTGGAGCATATGCTTCCCACGATGAGAAGGACCGTATCAGGTAAGACCAACGTCCTTTTTGTCCATCATATTTTCATTTGAACGTTTTATGTGATACTTTTGATCTAAACTTCAGGCACTAAAAAAAACATATAGCATACAAACAATAAATCACTTTTTGACATTGTATTTTGCAGATTGATGTACAAGATGCCACAAGAAATGGGTCTTATAGCAATTGCAATTCAACAAACTCAGGGAAAGGGTAAGTTGATACAGCTATGGTATAAGGGAAGGAAAGGTATTATGCAATACTATTCATAAAGGTATTATGTAACACCATACACATACTAATTATGATCATCCAAATTGGGTAACCTATTCTGACTATGTGGACAGCTATCCTCACTTTTTGTAAAAATAACAAAACAATCATTATCACTGTAATGTTGAGTAATTAAGATATGCCCACATTGCCAATAAGAATTTAATTTCTACTCACGGGAGATTATCTTTAAAATAATCAGATTTACTGAATAAAGCCATCATAGATTAATAGAGAAAATCTTTAGTCTTGTGGTTACTGTTTTCATACAACCTTTAATTAAGTTGTATTTTTTTCATAATCATCCTTGTATGCAAAACTGCCATGATAAAAAGAACCACTAACTACATATAGAAGTGATAATGTATCAAACACTTGACTTTTCTCTAGCTAACCCCTAAAATATCAGAAGAACAATTACTAATCTTTAATTTTCATTAAATTAATGTTTTCAAACCATGTCTTGGAATCCTATATTGTAAATGGAATCCTTAAGATAATATATACAACTCTATGTTTTCAATTAATACTCTTCATGATAGCATCAAACTTTTTCTGGGACATACATAGATCTCCCTTTAGTCCATGTGTGAAGAATATAGTTCAGCATTTTATTCTGTATATTTTTACAGATTATACATGTATACATCTAAATATAAACGTGTGTGTGTATACTAAAAGAATTACAAGAAGTGCATCCACTCATTAAAAAGTCAAAATAGTGGCTACCATATAGTCCAGGGATGTCAAACTCAATTTCATTGAAGGTCGCATCAGCGTATTTGACCTCGGGTGCTGGGCTTTGGCCAGGGTGGGCGTGGCCAACTTTATGACACTCGTGTCATGACACATGTGGTGGCCTGAGTGCTCTGACAGTGAAAACAGCCCCTTATCTCCGTTTTCAGCCACGACAGCCTCCTGCAACCCTCTGCCAGCAAAAATCAAGCTCTGTTTTTGCTAGCAGAAGGTTGTAGGAAGCCATCACGGCGGAAAATGGGGCCCTCCCGAACTCCATTTTCACTGGCAGAGGCACTGCGGGACAGTCTTTCTCTGTTTCCAGGATGGCCACAGGGGCCAGATCTAAGCACCCCATGGACCGGATATATCTGTTTAAGATTTATTTAAAAATCCAAAATGTTTACTATTTTGATCTGTGGAAGGTTTATACTGATGATTTCTTTTCCCTGCACTGCTGATACAGCACTGTGGTTAAGAACTTTGGTTGAATGTAGAGAGAAAATTATCATTTTGAAACCCAGTGGGAATGTTTGCTTCTTTGATTATTATTAACAAATTTTGTTATATGATTAGATAATTTTTCCATGAGATTTTTTATCCTCTTTAAATAAGTCTTTTTTTAAAAATCCCATGAGATAGAATGGTTTCATCTTTGCATTCAGATAGCCCAGATAGTTGTTTGGGAGATGAGGGAGGAAGGGTGAAAATCTTTTAATTTATAAATATATAGCTTTGGATACATTTTCTTCAATCAGTACAGTCAATACAAGTATAATAATTTTGACATATTTGTTTAATTAGGTTATTTTTATCTACTTTTAGGGCTTGTTTAGGAAACAGGTAAGTTTTAGATCTTATGTATGCAGAAATTTTGAAAATTCAATGAGTGTTAACAAACTTTAAGCACTACTGTATGTTTGTTTCATAATTCCATGATCACTTATTCTCTCATTGTGACTCAACAAATTTCTCTCTACAAACCACGTAAATTTCTTCCACCCATTTTCCTACTATGCTGAAAATATTCCACCAATGTAAACAAATTCATCAGTATAAACCTTCCACAGATCAAAATAGTAAACATTTTGGATTTTTAAATAAATCTTAAACAGATTTCTTTATAAGTTTTGCAGTTACTTTTTAAACTTTTGGTTTTGGTTTTTGCTTCCTTACTTCACCAGATTTTGTTAATCTTCTGATGAAATATTTTCCATTTGGTAAATGTTACTTGTATATAAACAATGTTGAATGTATGTTTCCTTTTTTTTAAGGACGAGGTGGAAATACCTGGTTGAGTCCTGTGGGAGCTGCTCTATCAACTTTGCATGTTATCATTCCTTTGACTTCAAAATTGGGCCAAAGGATTCCATTTATTCAACATTTGGTGTCTCTAGCAATTGTGGAAGCAGTTAGATCCATACCTGGATATCAGGTATTGTATTTTTATGTTTCTTTTTCATTATGTTTCTTTCAAATGAAGTGTATATAATATTTCCTAAGCCTCAATTTATGGCAAAAATTCTGGATGGGACTGAGGAATCATCTTGCCCAATTATCTGGAAGGAGTTTCACCTGGTTAGAGCTAAGGAAATGGACAGAATCTGTGGACTGTGATCTCTGCCACCTATGTTTTTGGTCTGGTGCCAAGATCTGATATGTCCAAACAGTGGTGCATGTTTATTTGCAGGAGGGTCTGGTTCCATCTGCTTTGAAATTAACAGTGACCCATGTCATTTCCAAGAACCCAATTTTCAACCTTTCCTTCTTAGGAAAGGTTATTGTAGATGGACAGTTTATGGGGGCCTGGGAAAAAAAATCAATTTTTGATCGTTTTCAGATATATTTGTACTATCAAGGTGGCCTTTGTCAGGCTTCTGTACTCTTGTTTGAAGAATATTGGTGGCAGCCAAAGCCAAGTCAGCCTTTGCACAGATTCATCTTGAATGCCATTTGCACCCACTCATGGACCAGAAGGCCTTGTTCTCTGTCACTCTGTCTAAGTCACTTCCTAGTTGGATTACTCTACACGGGCTTCCCTTAAAGAATACTTGGAACATTCAATTAGTACAGAATGCAGTTACATGGGTTCAGTGGGTACTTCAGTACTCATGTAACACCACTGCTAATGCCATTGACTTCCAGTAAGCTTCTGGATGCAATTTAATTTTATTAAATATGCATTGTAACAAATTCACTATATTGAATTACTGTCATCAAGCTGGATATGTGGTATGATTGAACCTTTGAGCACACTTTATTTTGGTCATAAAACTGATGAAGGAAACTGACAAGAAGAAAAACGGTGAGAATTGCTTGAGAAGTTTATTAAAGAAACTTCAGTGCCTACTTTGTTCCATTTTAAAATGCTTTTTTTGGTCATTACTTGTTTAATGTTGACAATGTTTATGCTGAGTTCTAAAGAAAGAGGCTAACCATATTAATCCAGGAGGAAATCAGATATCATTAGTGCTTGTTATACTTCAAACTTCTTTAATACTCATCTATTTCTTTTGAATGTAAGCAATTCTCATTATTGGCAAACTGTGTTTTATTGGATTAGTTGATGAAAAATTATGTTACCTCAGTTATATGTATATAGTCCACTTAGGTTAAGCAGAATGGGCATGCTACAGAGCCTGTCAGCCAAAGAATGTTGGCAGGTGGGGAACAGAAGACAAGCTTTTTCTGCAGTGGCCCCATTCTATGGAACATCCTCTCATCGGAGATCAGATTTAGTTTCATGTAAAATATAGTGCTCTGTGATTTAGAAGGTTAATGTAAAAATCTGTTCAAGAGAGAGAAAGAATTAATACCTTTCAGCAGTTTCCTGATCCTTTTGAGTGGGTGGATGACTTGGAATTTTAAGAACATGGTGCTGTTTCTCAAGCAAAATGATTACCATTATGACTAGAGTTGCAAAATGGATTAGGGTTACAAAATGAGTTACTGGGAGGTTGCAATGTGGACTGCAACTGACTAAGAGAACAGCTTCCTGAAACACTATCTTTTCCCCTTTATTCTCATTTCTGAACAAGGAGAATAATACCATCATTTATTCTTCTCCTTTTTTCTGGGCAGGTACATTTGAACAAAATATGGACTTCAAATGTCCTTCCTTTTGTCCTTTCTATTTTCTGAGGAAATTGGAGATATCCAATTTGGGGACATTCTTGGAATTAAAAATGTTTTACAGCAAGCTATCTTTGCCTGCTTGTCTTTCTGCTTTTCTATCTTTCTGTAAACAATGTAAAGAGTTTAATTATTATTATTATTAATCAAATTTATATACCGCCCCCTCTCCCTAGGGACTCCTAAAGAGTACAATTGGGGGAGAAAATAATCTTTGAAAGTATACTGAGTGCTATTTGAGAACATTACTTTACAGGAGTATCTCAAATGTCTGTCTTGCTATGCTGTACTACATATTTCTAAATGTGCAATAGCTGTAGTTACATGTGATACACAAATATATTTATGTAGTTTTTTACTTTTAGATTATTATATACTCCTCCTTGTTTTGTAACCACAATCCCTTCCAGCAACTTTGTCATTGAGTGAACATGTGACAGAAACTGTAAAGATTGCTAATTCCTGTTGCTCGCTCCTGTACAGTATCCTGTATCTGACCCGTTTTTGTTTCTTTTTTACCCCTTGAAGGGGCAGAGAGATTGCTTCAACAAATTATTTTTCCTGAGCTGTTTTTCTTCACAACCTAATGTTTCTCTAAACCACAAGTTAGCTTTGGGACCTTGATTAGAATCCTCCACCTGTCTGTGATGCCTGAAACTGACTAAACCTTGATCAGTTTCACACTGAAGGTTTTTGTTGCTGGGCACTTGAAAATTTGTTCATAAATAGTACATTGGTGAGAAAATGATTTTTTATTACCATAGCATTTGTGAATAGACACTAGCCGAGGTAGTCACTAAATGAAGAGTGGGTATGTTCTATCTATAGAACTCTGACCCCATAAAATTGCAAAATTAAAAATGCATGAAATTGTAGTCAAGCATATTTGGACGTATATCGGGTAAAATGCCATGTGTGTTCTCTGTATTGATCTTGTTTTCTTCAAATACTTTTACAAAGCAATTAAGTTGCATATAATTTCTTCTTTTTTAAGAGCTGTAAGCTGTGAATAGTGGATAAACCATCTTGTATCTTCAAAGATATTTACCAATGTGCAAATTTCTTTTTATAGGAAATAGATCTTCGGTTGAAATGGCCAAATGATATATACTACAGTGACCTTATGAAACTTGGTGGTGTTTTAGTAAATTCCACTCTAACAGGAGATACATTTCATATACTTATTGGTAAGAATATCAGAAATGTCCATTATGATGATTTATAATAGAATCATAGTTAATATTGACATAGCAAATTGAACAACATGATTATGATCCCCTAGAACTGTAATGAATATGCATCTGGAATATTTCTATCCCAACACATAATTTGCAAGAGAATGTATTTATCTAATTGTTTTGTGACAAAGTTCTGTGAGCTAAAGGTAATAAAAAGCTGCTCAACGCCAGAAAAGCATTATTATTATTATTATTATTATTATTGGGAAGGCAGGTTTTTTACTATTCTAGATCACCAGTTTTTCATTATGATCAATTAATTTTCTTTTTTTTAAGGTGGGAATATACTAATAACAGTTTAGCATCTTATTTTTGTGAATAGCCAATTAATTAAAATAATTTATATGGTTATGTTGTTTAGCCTTTAAAAAAGAGATGGGTTCCAAATTATATGAGTTTATGTCATTTTTCATCATTAGAAAGATGTCAGTGTATGATTGATTCATAGACTGGAATAGGGCTTAGCAACCAGATCAGCCAATGGGAGCTGTTTGGAAAATGAAACAGTACTTGCTGGAGGCAGCAAAGAGCCAGGGCATGGCTTAGCTCTGCAGCTCTAAGTCTGTGCTGGACTCTGAAACAGAAACTGAAACAAGTCTGCATGTAGCAAGCTCTGAATTGAAAATGAAACCTCTCTCCTCTCTGCCTGTGTTTGCTTGTATTTTCTACCACGTTGGAAAAACCTGTCTTTTGTTATACGTATATTTACTTCATATTATATTATATATAAAGAGAAGTTATTGGCTGAGTTTATTTACTTGTATGTGCTTCTGAATATGTTTATTGCTGAAAACTCTGACAAAAGAGTAAATATCTTAAGAAATCTGTAAAAGGATTTTTATATCTGTCTAAATCAGGGTGTCAAACTGGATTTGTTCAAGGGCCAGACCAACATTGTAGTTCTCCTCCACAGGCCAGCTGAAGGCGGGGACAGGATGGATGCCTCCTGCAGCACTTTGCCTGCCAAAATGGGGCGTGTGAGCCACATGAGGCCCATTTTTGGTCTGGACAGCCTTCTCTAGCCCTTTGTCAGCCAAAATGGGGCCCATGGAGGGGCTACGCATGACCCATTTTGGGGCTGGATGGCCTCCTGCAGTACTTTGCTGGCCAAAACAGGGTGCAGGGGGGGTCACACACCTGCAGGCCTTGAGTTTGACACCCTTGTCTAAATGATTTGGAATGAAATGTATTACCATCATAAAATAAATAATTTTACAGATATACATGACGTTTTATATACCTTTTTTCCAATGACTTATTCCTCCTCAGGATTTGGATTTAATGTTAATAATAGCAACCCAACGGTATGCATCAATGATCTCATTATGGAGTACAATAAGACAATGAATGCAACTTTAAAGCCCTTAAATGCTGACTGTCTAATTGCAAGAAGTGTGACCGTACTGGAAAATCTGATCAATATCTTTCAGGAGAAGGGACCAAATGGAATTCTTCCCTTGTATTATAAATACTGGGTGCATAGGTGATTAAATTTATTGTGTTTATTATTCTCAATTAACCATAAGTCTTCTTAAAGCAATAATGACTGACCAGGTTTTAATGTTTATTATTTATCATCGTTTACTTAGTAGGTATTTGACTATGTAGAGACATATTTAATTAAAATATATATTTAGCATATATAATTTAAAAATATAGCAGAATATTAGAATTTGATTCATAAAGGCCTAATTTTTGGCTACTACATCAAAAACCTAAAAAAACTAGACTAGAAATTAATAAATTAGTATTGAAAAACTAATGTGCTATGCTATGCTGTGCTAATACTATACTATACTATATACTATACTAAAACAAGAAGAGTTATGTAAAATTAAAAATGCATACAGGAAATTCTCATGCTATTATTCATTTTGATTATTTTTTTCTTCTGCTCAATCTTGTTTTATTCTTGGAGGTGGCCTGATCAAGTCTCTGCAGTTTTCTTGGCAAACTTTTTCAGAAGTTGTTTGCCACTGCTTCCTCCTTAGGGCTGAGAAAAAGTGACGGCCCAAAGGTGACTTTGTGCCTAAGGCAGAACTAAAACTCACCTTTTCCCAATTTCTAGCCTGATACTTTAACCACTACTCCAAACTGCTCTCTGTTATGATGATAAACAATTAATGGATTCCATATGAATCTTACGTAGAATCCATATGCATTTGTTAATAATTATTTTCCCAAAATATATATTTAATACATAATACCAGTAAGTTCCTTGAAACAGTGACTTATCTTGCTTATATGGATGTTTGTTAATCAATGAATGAAATACATTATTACGGTATAGGTAGACATTTACACAAAATGAAGGTAGATAATCAGAGACTAGTGATACTTTGCAGAGAGGGATTCATTATTAATAGAATAGTCAGACTGAAATGTAATATACATTGTATTAATCAAATAATTTTTTTTTTCTGTTTCAGTGGTAAGCAAGTCCGACTCAGAAATGATGAGGGACCCTTGGTATGGATTGTTGGGATAGATGATTCTGGATTCCTTCAGGTTTATGAGGAAGGCAAAGATGTTATCACAGTGCATCCAGATGGCAATTCTTTTGATATGCTAAGAAATCTTATAATTCCTAAACAATAGTTTTTCAGTATGGTAAAACAATCATTCACTTAGCAGACTGTTTTGTATTCAGCGCTTATCATGAGTGCTTAGCTAGAGGCTGTATCAACATTTTTCTTCTTTTTAAAGCAGGAAAATAACAATAGTACCGTACGTATCAAGCAAAAAATAATAATTTTGCATAACTATTTTTATTAGATTCTTTTCTTAGTAAGCTGAGATATGGTATTTGGAAGTTTTTCCTCATTCTCTTCTTTTCTTTCAGGATTGTGTACAAATGTGAAAAAAGAATTGCAATAAGTATTAAAATCAATAATATCTAATTTTTGACATGGATCATTTGGAATTTTCCAAATGAAACTCTTATGTTATAATGTATAATCTCAAAACTTCTGCTTATAGTAACTTTTAACACTAATAATTATGCAATTTTGTGTTATTTCTGTTTTTTACAAGGAAAAGATTTTTAACAAATATTGAAATAATACATCATTTGGTTTAATTAAGGAGTAGATGGCTATATTACTTTTTGGACTTAAATGATCAAAAGTGAATGTAACTTTCTGAAAGGGATTTGCCTAGGCTGTACTGGTGTCTAAGCTTTCCACAGTTTTTTGTACATTCAAGTTTTGTAGCTAAACATTAGCGGTAGGATTATCACTAATTTAACAGAGCTCTACAGGTTCTTTTTGTTTCCTAATATTTTCTGGCTCCTTTTCTTTAGGTCAGCTTGGAGTAAAAATTAGTCTGGGCAAATAAGATTAATTTATTAATATTTTTAAGACTCTCTTCAATCACAGTGGTTAACAGACCCAATATTGCAATAGAATCTGCTGTAGCTTGCTTTGCATCATTTTTCATTCATCCTTTACTCAGTAAGATTCTGCTGATCTTTGATGCTGTTTTCAAATCCAAATAAAGATGGTTCTCTGATATTTTCATCCTCAAAGATACTTTTCAAAAATCTCAGTGCATAATGTGCTTTTAAGAATTGATTTTGGTTTTGTAATTTACACAAAACACCCAATCTAAAATTTTAAAACAATTGCAACTTACTAGGGAATTGAGTTAGCTCTCTTTATTAACACTGTATGCTTTAAAATACTCTCCTTCTGTTCAGAAAGAAAGTTCTCCCCCCCCCCCAAACATGGAGACTTAGAATTGTCTAAAATTCACTTTACCAAAAATCTGAAAATATGTTCATTGGCTTCATTATAAATCCAAGAAGGCCTAAAGCAAGCAAACATGCTAATCTGTAATGAAGGGTAAGTGGTATCTTGCATTTTGAGGCTGGATAATTTATCTATGTATTATTGGATGTTAAATTGCCCTTTCATTGAAGATGAAGATTTTGATTTTTTTTGTACTTAATGCTTTCCATACTGATATTGATAATTGTTTAAACTTCATTTCGCTTAATGGATTTCTGTCTAACATTTTTAAAAGAATAAAATAATTGCATTACTTTATGTGGCTTTTTTAAATCCCTGATTTAAATTATGTGAAGTAATTATTTGCATACCAGTCTGGTACCAACTTTTTAAAAAAAGAAATCCATTTTACCTACTCTATGGAGACTAATCCCAAGGAGGTCTCCAAATACCTGTTTCTTATGTTGGGAAGAAATAGCTCCATCACCAGTTGTTGTCCTGTCTTCTCATCCAGAGCATGCATCCTTGAAAGCTCCATCAGCAACCATGCAACCAAGTATGCCTTATTTGAGAGTTTGCTCTTGCACAGTGTTTATAGAGATTCTCAATCATCCAGGTTACGGTTGTCCCAAAGATGCTTTTCAAAAGGCAATTGGATTTAATTGCTGTTGTTTTTCCTTGAGAATGTTTCACTTCTCATCTAAGAAGCTTCGTCAGTTCTGAGTGATGAGAAACAAAACATTTTCAAGGAAAAACAAGAAAGGCAGCATAACAAACCACTATGGCCTAGGACTTGCTTCAAAAGCCAAATCCTACAAATGTCCTTCCTTTTCCGAAAATAATCCCATCACCCCAGAACTGATGATTTGATGATAAAATTGGTAATGGCAGTTCATCACAATCTGTCCAGAAAGGATCTATAATGGCAAGAGGACTAATAGCCATATCTTCCATCTTCAAATCACTAGCCATCTGTTCTGAAGAGAAAATTAGATCTATGTGTTTCCTACTGTATTTGTGTCAGATACTAATTGAAACAAGACCATCATTGCCATGGGGGCCATGAATTTCCAAATCATGAAGATTAAAATTTCCCAGCATCATTAATCTATTTATTTGAAAGGCAACAAGCTCAACCATCACAGACCTGCGGACCTTCCAGCATGCATTAAAGACCCATCTATTTCAACAGGCCAGTCTGGCCTAGTATTAATTTTGGGGTTTTAATTGGTTTTTTAAATTTTAAATTTTTATAATTTTATACTTTGTTTTTTAGATGTTTGTACACCGCCCCGAATCCCCTCTCTGGAGAGAGGCAGTTTAAAAATTTAATAAATAAATAAATCAAATAAATAATCTGAAAGAATTCAAACTACCTATGATGAAATACAGTTGCTAACAAAGGAAACTACTAGGCAATAAAATAAAATACCAGAGGATTTGTGTCTTGTCCCTGCCACCCAAGTTTCAGGTATAGGAACTTGTTTCCAATCACTTGTGAAGCAGGATGTCCAGTAATAACCAGCATCTCACATTATCATCACTCCCCTTCCTGGCCTTTGAGCCATTGCTGTTGTAGGATCCCAAATACCGGTGGGCAAATTTTCAATATGAGTCACTCAACCCCATCTGGCCACCTGGTCTCAGTGATATATGCCATGTTTATGCGTTCCCCACAACCAAGTTATAAAAGCTTGGTTTTATTAACACCTTATCAAGTTCAGTTCAGGGTTCAGTTCCCATATTTGCTTAATGCATGATTTGCCTTAATCCACAATTCAGTATTGCTTGTCCTCCCTCTTTTTTAAAACAGTGCTCTCATTAGGGCTTCTCCAAATTCCCAATAGATTCACAATTGCGTTTATTTACCTGAGACTTTTCAATCTCTTCCATTTTGTCCTACAGGTAGTCCTTGATTTATAACCACAATTGGGACTGAATTTTCAGTTGTGAATCATTGCAACCATAAGTCTCCTCATGGCAAGGAGGGCAGCAAACAAATGTTAAATTTAAAAGTAATAATAAATCAAGGCACCCATGTGAGCACTTCACTCAACACGTGCAATCCTGGCAGTGCCCGGCAGTTGTGGTCATCACTTAATGACCATAGAAGAGGGCTGCGTGAGAATTCTCAACTTACAACCATTCATTTAGCAACTATTCAAAGTTACAACACCACTGAAAAAAGTGACATGACCAGTCTTTGCACTTCCAACTGTTGTAGCATTCCCCATGGTCATATGATCAAAGTTTGGATGCTTGGCAACTGGCATGTATTTAATAGTTGCAGCATCCTGAGGTCATGTGATCACCATTTGCAGACTTCCCAGCCACTTCCAAAAGGAAAGTCTATGGGGGAAAGTCAGATTTGCTTAACAACCATGTAATTCAATTAAAAGCTGCAGTGATTTACTTAACAACCATGGCAAAAAGGTCACAAAATTGTCCTTGACTCACTTAACAAGCTGGAACCTTAATTTATTTGCAAAGTTAACTACTTCTGTTGAAATTCTTTACAGTATTGATTTTAGAGAAGGTTTGCCTCAAGCTGAATGTTTGCTGTACTGCTTCCCTTAGATGCACGACACATTTTCATTTCTTTTAATTATATCACTGAAGGAACAGTATATCAATCTTATATGGCCCAATTTCTAAATAAAGTATCATCAATAAAGATTTTTTTCCACTTTCATGCAGTGTAGTTATTTCCAGGGCAATGACATTAATGGTGTCAGTACTTTTTGAACCTTAACTAAATATGCATATGCATTATCATAGTTATAGTTTCATTCTGATTTTTTTTCCATCACTCTGTTTAATTAATTTGGGACATGTCCCACTACTAGTAATTCTCTCACATCAATAAGAATAGATGTCAAATCAGAATTGGGGAGGTAGAAGAGACAACAAAGCCAATCTAGTCAAATCCCTCTTATTTAATCCTAAGCAGGACCAGACGGCATCCCAGGTCGTATCCTAAGATCCTGTGCTGAACAGCTAGCACCTGTGTTCACGGAGATATTCAACCTCTCCTTACTCCAATCAATAATCCCAACATGTCTCAAAGAGTCCACCATTGTCCCAGTCCCCAAGAAACTACATCCAACTTCCCTCAATGACTACCGCCCCGTAGCCCTGACCGCAATAGTGATGAAATGTTTTGAACGACTGGTCAGAAACCTCATTACTTCCTCACTACCAGACACACTGGACTCCCTTCAGTTTGCCTACCGTCGGAACTGCTCAACTGATGATGCCATCTCCCACCTTCTCCACACATCACTTATCCACCTGGACACCAGAAAAGGGAACTATGTCAAGATGCTCTTTGTAGACTACAGCTCCGCGTTCAACACAATAATTC
>JAEANM010018777.1:0-12546 GCA_017656035.1 Myanophis thanlyinensis | reverse complement strand
CGAACAGATAGAAAGATAGGTATGTAGGTAGGTGGGTGGATGGACCGACAGACAGACAAACAGACAGACAGAGACTGACTGACTGACTGACTGACTGACTGACTGACTGACTGACTGACTGACTGACTGACTGACTGACTGACTGACTTCTTTATTGGCCAAGTATGATTGGACACACAAGGAATCTGTTTTCGGTGCTTATGCTCTCAGTGTACATAAAAGGAAATGGTACATTCGTCAAGTATCATAAGATACAACACTTAATGACAGTCATAGGGTACAAAGAAGCAATCAAATCATACTAGAAAACAATCAGTATAAACAGTAAGGATACAAGCAACAAGTTACAGTCATAATGGGAGGGAATGGGTGAGGGAATGATGAGAATAATAGTAATACAGACTTAGTAAATTGTTTGACAGTGTTGAGGGAATTATTTGTTCAGCAGAGTGATGGTGCTTAGGAAAAAACTGTTCTTGTGTCTAGTTGTTCTTGTGTGCAGCGCCCTATAGCATCATATTGAAAGTAGGAGTTGAAATAATATATGTCCAGGATGTGAGTGGTCTGTAAATATTTTCCCAGCCCTCTTTTTGACTCCTTCAGCATACAGGTCCACAGGTTGGTAGTAATTGTTTTTTCTGCAATTCTGATTATCCTCTGAAGTCTATCTCTGTCTTGTTGGGTTGCAGAACCAAACCAGTTATAGAGGTGCAGATGACCAACTCAATAATTCCTCTGTAGAACTGGATCAGCAGCTCCTTGGGCAGTTTGAGCTTTCTGAATTGGCGCAGAAAAAAACATTCTTTGTTGTGCTTTTTTGATGACGTTTTTGATGTTAGGTGTCAATTTTAGGTCTTGTGATATGATAGAACCTAGAAATTTGAAGGACTCTACTGTCGATACTGTGTTGTCGAATATTGTAAGAGGCGATAGCACGGGAGGGTTTCTCCTGAAGTCTACAGCATTTGTGCTGTTTTGAGCTATCCCATGGTATTGTAGTTTTCAGGGACTAGTATTCTGATCTGAATATAATCACATTCACATTTCAGTCAAGAAAATTTATTTAATTGCTATTCAGTTCAGCATGCTAACAAGTCATACACAGCTAGTCCTCAACTTACGACCACAACAGCCCCAAATTTCTGTTGCTAAGTGAAACATTTGTTGTGAATTTTGCCCAATTTTATGATCTTTCTTGCTACAGTTGTTAAATGAATCACTGCAGTAAAGTTAGTAACATGTTGTCACTAACATGTTGTTAAGTAAAGCTGGCTTTCCCACTGACTTTGTTGGTCAGGTCGCAAAAAGTGATCACGACTCAGACCCGCTGCAACCATCATGAGTCACTTGCCAAGTCTGAATTTTGATCAGGTGACCATGGGAATGCTGCAATGGTCGTATGAAAACAGTCACTGAATCGTTTTTTTCAGCGCTGTTGTATCTTCAAGTGATCACTAAATGAACTGTTGTAAGTCAAGGACTACCTGTGTTGTTTCCAAAGCATGTTTTCGGCCATCAAGTCTTTCTGAGGTGGAAATACGTCTATATGGGTTTGTGTAAATAGGTTTGATCATGTAGGCATTAGGTAGCTGCAGTATCTCA
The DNA here is from genome assembly GCA_017656035.1 of Myanophis thanlyinensis. NCBI lineage: Eukaryota > Metazoa > Chordata > Lepidosauria > Squamata > Homalopsidae > Myanophis > Myanophis thanlyinensis. The sequence continues at coordinate 10,944 of JAEANM010018777.1, read as the reverse complement.
GTACTAGAGATGGTTTATTGTTTCCAGTTCATGATTTTTAGTATGAAAACTGTTTTTCCTTTTTCAAAGATTCATTCAAAAGCTCAAGAACTACCTTTCGTTAGGTAAATTCATTCATAAGAACCATGAGGAAATTTGAAAGCTACTAAAACAAGCAGTAAAACATTGTCAGACAAAAATGAATTTTTGTTTGTATATTTCATACTTTTATTTAATATCCAAGGTTCTGTGTATCTGCACTGTGTTTCTATATTTGGAGTTTTTGAATTACCAAAGACTTCAATGCCTTTGTGACGTTTTCTAGTTATTTGATATATTTTTGCCATTGGTATCCTAGGTTTTTAGCCATTCATAGATGGTGGCCATATAATGCTGGTAACTATCTTTTTTCTGCTATATAATCCTCACAGATGGCCAAGAACAAAGAGCAACAGATAAAGTTACCCTCCTTCTGTGATGCTATTGGTCTAGTCTAGTTAATAATGTCAATTAATCCACCATGTAAATTTGCTTTAGAATCTTTTACTGGAGACAGGCCTGTGGAAATATAAAATGAGACATATTTGTGGAAGCGATCTAGGACAGCACCTAGCTGGCCTTGAATAATTTTGAAGAAAGCTCAGCTTGGTCAAATAGAATTTGGATCATTAGGAGGCTGGCTTAGGAAATCCAAAGTATTTTCCAGAAGAAAATGACAAACCACTTCTGTTTCATTCTTTGAGAAAACATTAGTTTATTGATGTAATTATTACAAGCCAAGTTCAATTTGAGAGAAACTGAGACTTTAACAACATTTGGGCACCAAAGCAAAGCAAAGCATGAACTGTCCAGAATATTTGAAGGAGCATGCCATATAAAGACAAAGCCATTATTTGGATTATAAGTATCCATATCTTACAATAAAAGATGCATATTGCTTTTAATTTTTTTTCTTAGTTACAGCTTATCAGCCACACAGTGAAGAAATATTGTACTTGCTGAGCTTCCTTGGTCTCAACAGCAATCTTATTTTGTTTTGTCTCATGCATGGCCTTGGCCATTTCCTTTTTAAAACCGTATGTGCAAAATTAATTTTCATGTATAGTTGGCACTTTATGCTGTTTTTAAGATTCCTTTTTGATTAAAATAATTCTCTAAAAACACTTTTCAACTATTGAGGCCTAACTTAGAAGTTCTGGATCTAAGGGACTCTTCTCTCATTTTCCACTTTTCTCCAATGGCCTCAATTCCAAAAGCAGTTTCAAGCCCAGATATCAAATAAAACCTTAAACTATCCTTTCTTGCACATTTTTCAAAATTCACAAAGTGAATGATAGCTTTACTAGCTGATTCCTGAAAGCCAGAATTCCTTCTTTCTTTGACACAAGGCTGAGAAAATAGGGTGCTTGTCTTATTGGGTGCTTGTCTAATCAGCTCTTCCCTGCCAATTGAAAGGATATTCTGTATGTATTGCTAGATATGTGAAATATCAAATTCACTGAATGTGTAAAGGGTTTTTGCCACTTTATTTGAGTCTTGCTTGGCATGCTGCTCTTCAGAGCAGGCAGAATGATTAAGTGAAAGCAATATATTTCTAGTGGATGAATGCATTTGGCCATTGAATAATATCCCAGGAATGCTCACCTAAAAGTAGGTAGGCCTAAAACAACCAACATTTGATTAAGTAGGATTGCTTCTTATCTATTTAATCATTTTTCTTTCTCTTTTTGGTGCCTTTTGAGTCAATGTTGACTTCTGGCAATTATCTGAACAAAATCCCTGCATGTTTCTTTTAGCAAGATTTTAGAAATGGCTTGCCAAGGCTTTCTTACTAGGACTATGAAACATTAAAAATTAGCAGCAACATTTGGAAAGGATATGAGTGGAAAGGAAGGCTGAGCGCCAAATAATTGAGGCCTTTGAACTATGGTGCTGGAGAAGACTACAGTGTTCCTCATACTGCAAGGCAAAGAAACAAGTCAGTCCTAGAGGAGATCAACCCTGGCTGCTCTTTAGAAGGCCAGATCCTGAAGATGAAACTCAAATACTTTGGCCACCTAATGAGGAAGGACTCACTGGAGAAGAGCCTAATGCTGGGAACAATTAAAGGCAAAAGAAGGGGACGGCAGAGAATAAGGTGGCTGGATAGTCACTGAAGCAGTTGGCATGAGCTTAAATGGACTCCGTGGAATCGCAGAGGACAGGAAGGACTGGAGGAACACTGCCCATAGGATCACGATGGGTCGGACACGACTTCACAACTAAGAATGAGTCTCAACCCCAAAGTTTTTGGTCTGATTTGTAGTCTGCAGCATTACAAGTCCTTTTCTCCCTTTTTGTATTTTTAACCTTTAGGAATACAGATAAATTTAAAGTTTATGAGTTAACACCAGAAGGGAGTGTGTGTATGTGTGTGTACATGCACATGTATGTGCAGTGCTGGGGAATACAAGTCAACGAGGATAATTTTCCACTGTGAAAAATCATGCGTGCTACTTTCCCTCCATAAATAGCAGAAGCAAAAATATTATTACAAATCAGCAAGCAGAGTTCTGATTCATTTGAAGAGAGAGAGATCACAAATTTCAGGGGTTTATTTTGAGCAGCAATACATATTTTTTTAACAGCGAATTCACAGATCTCTTCATTCTAGTTTTCCATTTCTCTTTTGGTTTTCAGAAAAGGGGAAGTAGTTCCCCTACACCATCCACAGTCAAAAGACGATCTGAGATTTCCTGCTTACCCCAGACCAACTACTGACTGTCAGCAGTGGTGGAAGATGTTGGGTGTTCAGTCCTTCTCTGCATGCTCATAATTTTCATCCATTTGGTGGTGGGGGTGACATAAGGACCATTGCAGTAATGAAAACTATCGCAAGTGTCTCTAGTTGAACCGTTAAGTCCACTGACAGCATGCTGCCCTCTGAAGCCTTTGGATTGTTCTCACCTTTTAAAAATGCCAAGTTTTGTCTTAACATTTTTAAAATGGATAATTGTGTGTCTAAGATGCAATTAATTAAAACCTTTATTATTGTATGAACAATATTGCATTACTGTTCTATTACTGATGGTTGCTGTTCAAATCCCATTGCTGCTACAATCCTATGCGTGATTTGTAAACTTAGTGGGACACGTCTGTTGCTGAATAAAAATGCACAAAGGAAATTGGCACATCTCAGTCCAGAAACAGTTAAAATTAGCACCATCTTGAGTTCCTTTTGCTTCAACAGGAGGGGTAACATAAGGTACAGAATGGCTTTTCCCCATATATTTCATTAACTCATATAACCTGAACCACTGGATAAATGAAAACCGCCACTAATGGAAGATGGCAAGCAGACTGACCAGCCACAACCCTTTCATCATGACGTTACTTCTCACATTTGCCCAATCACTACCATTCTTTATTCCAACCTCAAGATTTGCCTCCTTAGCTACTGTTACCATTTGCACAGTGGAACAACTGACACAGCAGAACTATAACACCCTGGGCAAAAATGCAATTGGTTCATAGCCAAATCTGGCCCCATAAAAATGGATTCTAAATCAGTGTTTAAGATTGGAGGTACTAATATAAATAGCTATTACGGGAATGAGCAGCCAATAATAAGCATACATTTTATTTTATCCACAAAACTCACTCTGCCAATTTTTCTAGTTCAAAGACAAAGCTGTATAATGGCTTCAAACTGGAATCCTGCCTGGGAAACCATCAAAGCAAATAATACTCTAATCAAACCAATACTCTTAATTGGGTAAAAGACAGCACTGCATGGGTACTTACCATTTGTCTGGCATGGTCAAAATATGAAAATGATGGATGTTGACATTCAATGCATTTTGAAGATAGCAGGGCAGGAATTTGTTTATAATTTATCTTTGTGATTTTCAGAAACATGGAGGATCTGAACCATTTTTTAAATGTACAGGTGTCTGTCTGTCTTTAGGAAAATGTTTGATTCCTCACTCCCATATGCAAACTTTAAACATCAATGCTTACCCTTTAAGACAAATATTTTATTAGCAAACAATAATGTTACAAGGTAATTCCCATTTTGGCCTGTATATAAGCCAGTCAGAATAAGTTGGAAAACTTGGGATATATTTGATCAAATATTTAACCACTTAATTCCTCCACCCACTTAGCCATTTATAACATTTTTGCTTTTAATTCAATGAAAGATTGGGTAGATTGCAATTCTATTTCCCGATGAAAGGAACTAGAAATTTGCCTTGGACATGATATCCAAAATGGTAAAACTCTACGGTTCTTGCTTCTCTTTTCCTTATTGTCTAACATTATGTCATTTGAGACTCTTCCAAAATAGTGATTTATGCCACTTTATAGCATCATTTAATGTTATGATGATGTATAAAAAAAACAAGCATTATTGTATTATAGTCAATTGCTAAGCACGTCATCATATTACCAGGCCTGATTTCACAACTATGTTTTATGGCAATCATTAAGCAAATCATGTGGTCATTAAGCAAATCCCCCATTGATCTTGCTTTTTGGAAGTTGATTGGGAAGGTCACCAATCATAACATGACCGCTGGATGCTGCATCTATCATAAAAGCACAGTGGTTACCAAGTACCCAAATTGCAACTGTGACCACAGGGGTGACAATGATGGTTTTAACTTTGAGGATAGGTTCTAAGTTATTTTTTGACACCATTTTAACTTCAAATGATTGTTCAATGAATGGACATAAATCAAGGACTACCTGTAATACGATAAGATGCTAAAAATCACCAACAGGGAAACGACACTATGGAAAATTGTATCTAAATGGTTATAACGACTCTGTTCACACATTAAGCTAAAATGCAATTTATTGGTTTATGGTTCAGGGTAGTATACAAAGAAGCAACTGGATTAACTGAGTGTCATCTGCACACAATCTCTTTCCTCCCAGTTATTCTACTGCAAATGAGACCAGACACAAATAGCATCGCACAATTGCAGATGCTTCCAGTCCCTTCCACGGGCTCATCTGGAATCTTGGAAAAAGCTCAGGACAGACACGACAGCCCCGTGGCTCTGTGTCCATTCGCTCAGCGGGAGTGATCGTGTCATTCCTTGGCAATTTCTCCTCCCGAATCTTCCTCCAGATCTGAGCAGGTATCTGATCCATGATGGAGGTGTTCCCACATGCACGCATCCCTCTTCCTAGTTTTTGCCTTGTCTACCTATTCCTCAGGAGAGAAGCAAAACTAGTGAAATACGTCAAAGAGGCAGACACTGAAAAAAACATTCTGGATCTGTTGCAATGATGTCTCTTGTAAATTGACTTCACTTGACTCAATTGACTCAAAATACAGTGGGCTTTGAGGCTACTTATCCCAACTTAATTTTCCAGAGGTATCAGACCTCATTTGAAGCCAGGAAGATAGCATTCAATCCATTTGGAGAAGACCAAACTCATCAAGGCTAATCTGAAACACATACCATGTCATTAATCTGATTTAATGACAGCAGTCTTAAATTTGAAAAAACAACAACAAACCAACCCTTGCTCCCAGTTCTCATTGAGATAGTTTGGCCAAGGGGCCTTTCAGTCTTTCTGATTCCCCCAACCCACAAGGGCAGAAAGGGCTTCCATTTTGGGGAGTTATAGTTTTATCTCACATCATCTCAAGTTGTCTATGGAGATTCTCAGTCACCCCAGGTCATGGTTGTCCCAAAGGTGCTTTTTCAAGAGGCAACTGGAGTTTCTTTGTTTTTCTTCAGGATCATCTCAATTTGTTTGAGGAAGAAAAAAAAAAGTTCAAATGCCATCCATGAAGAAGAAATAATCATGGAATGCAACCCTGAAGTACACTCTTCTCATCACAATATGTTAGGAACAAGCACTGTTGTTAAGAATGTAAAACTAACAATTATTGGGTAAACTATATAAACTAGGATTGTTAATTTAAGAATTGTTACTTTACCTTTAAGTGCAGTAAACTTTAAGGAAAGTCTGATTGGCTGCAGCATCAATCAAGCAGCAATAAGGAGCCAGAATCACTTCTAGATGTGGGTTACTGGATGTGAGTTGTTGGTTACTGAATGCAGAGTGTTTTGTTACTGAAGAGCCTTGTGTTAACCAGCGTGTATACCGTGAGTTTTTGCTACTGTTTGAAATCTCTGTATATTTGTTACTGGACTGTGATTATTGGATTATTCCTGAAATGAACTGTTTGATGACTGACTGACTTGACTGTGTATGAATTTGGACTGAGAGATGGACTTTGCAAAACCTCTATTTCCAAGGAAGTAAAAACCTATTTTTCTACTAAGTGTCTCTGTATCTTGGTTTGTGTATTTTACCACACCACTCTCATAACGCTTCACTGTGTACTCGTTCTCCAAAGGGGGGGGGGGGAACCACCCTTAACAACTGTGTTTTGAGGTTTCCTCTTTTTGGTAAGACGTTTCAGCCATTCTCCTGCTGACTCTGTAAAAGGAGTAGAAAGATATCAATCCTTACAACAGCCTCAGCCTTCCCTATCAACCCTGTGAAGAACTCTCGTTCAGCAAAAACTAGGGGCGCCACAATCTCTTTTATCCCAGAACAAGCATCCATAACTATTTATGGTGCAACCTAGAGAAAGGAAATACAGGTAGAGAAGGGTACAGGTAGTCCTGCACTTATGATCGTAATTGAACCCAGAATTATGATCATCACTCATGCTGGTAGTTGAGTCACCATGTGACTACGCCTGATTTTATGACCTCTTTCATGGCAGTTGTTAAATGAACCTGGGAGTCATTAAGCAAATCCACTGCACCCAATGGACTTTTTTTTTTTTTGCTGGAAAGCAGAAATAAAGATCAGTTCTTGCAAAACATTGTAAATCATGATCACATGACAGGATGCTGCAAACAGCTCTAAATTTTACCCCGTTACCAAAGCACCCAAAATACGATCACACGACTGGAAGTCAGAATTTTGAAACCGGGCTGTAAATAGCCCTGCGGAAGGCCAATGTAACTCTGAATGGTCACTAAGCGACTAGTCATAAGTCGAGGACTACCTTATTACAGAACTCTCTTCTAGTTTCTGTTAACACAAGGATATTGAGTGCAAGAGCTTTTCCTCCTTTATAAGGATGCGGGGAAACAGTAGCCCTTTTTAGGGAAACAATCCCCTCTGTTGGAAAATGAAATGCATCCTGGCAGGACTCAGGTTTGGACAAGAGACTCAGGATGGTGGAAGAGGAGAAGGTTAGTCTCTTTCGGCAGAATATAGTCATCTGGATTCATTTCTGATCATGAAGGAAAATAACTATTCCTATATAACTTTTTTTTTTGTAAAGCACGTTTTGACGAGGACCCTTCCGTACAACAAACTGGCACCTTCCCATCCCCTAGTTTTGCCTCTCCATGATCCCTCCAAGGGTGGTGTGTTATATTTTGTTAGTGGGAGTACAGCCTTACGCTCTTTTTATAGGTTTTTTTAATGTGTTTTTAATCTTGGTAATGGTGGTTTTAGGTATTTGACAATTTAGATTTGTTGTACACCACCCAGTCACTTATTTGGTATGAAGGGAGGCTATAGAAATTGGGACAAATAATGTTGAAGGAACTCCTTTGACCTCACCATGAGCATAGGGCACCTTCTGAGGTATTTAAATCCATAACGACCCCCTCCTGATGAGCAAAAACCACCTTTCTGATTATTCTTGAGATTACCTAGAAATAATTAATCAATAACCCCCAATCACTTTGATTATGCAGTCACATTCACATTGTTTTCCTGGAAGCAGTGGTAAAGTGGTTTATACCACTACCTTCTTTGGAGAATTTTTTCCCCCACTTCAGTCTAGCCTTGACCAGCTGTCCTTCAGAGTAACCAGATCTGATCTGGCTCGGTTTCTAAGGCCAAGAAAAGACAAAATAAATACTATCTTCCCAGGCAATAGGCCCACTCAGCCAGGCCATTTCCAAAGTCATCATTTTGCTTTGTCTGAACTTGGGAAAATTCATGCCTGCTTCAGTATACATCCTGCTCATTTTGCCGTACCGTTCTGTAAAGGAAAACTCTGGCCTACTGCAACATCTGCAGGCTCAACTCTACTGACTTCTATCCAGGAAATAGTGTTTTTTTATCACCACTGGACAGAAAAGTATGAGGAAACCCGAAGAAGTTCCTCCTACACACATACAAACACACAAAATGCTGTAACTCAAGTTATCAACAGTACCACACACACAGCCTGTTCCCTTTCACCTCCTACCAAAGCTCCCACCTTCAACAGAATGAATGTTCTTTCACTAATACTCCACTGGACATACAGGTAGTCCTCATTTAATGACCCTAACTGGGACCTTTGTTGTTGCTAAACAAAGCAGTCTTTAGACTAAATGTCATGTGACCACAACACTTACCAACAACAGATGGTTGTGTGCTGTCTGGAACTCCACAAAGCCCTGTGCAACAGAACAGCTACCCCCAATCAAGCGAGGCTTTGGCTTTGAAATAAATTCTCCATCCTGGGGAATTGCCACTGAGTGGCCAATTGTCCACTATTTGGTGATATAGCAAAGACCATCTTCTCTCCAAATAGGCAAGAATTGCAGTCCTAACACATGTGGGGAAGGCCACCCTCAATAGCAACAGCTTTGAAATTAATTCCTTAAATTGACTGTGCAGCTCGTGAAGGAACAGCTACAAAATTCGCCTTTCAGATTATTTCCCGAGATTAAATCAACCTGGAAGGAAAACGTATTTTATTACTATTGTTATTGTTGTTTCATGCTTCTAACCAACGTTTACTTCCTCCTTGATATTTAGCCGATTTAAGAACTACCAGTCTCTTTGAATCAAGATCTAATTCGTTATCACTGAACAAATAATCCTATAGCATCCATTACTCTTGCTGGATAGCCAGCTCAGAATTTTTTTGGAGTGTATGTTGAATTTACTGCCTATCATTTAAAAAAAATAACAAGTTTCTAGTTCTCATTGTTAAACAGAATGGAGTGTTTGTGCTTTATTTCTTTAAAGTTCTGGTTTCTTAAAGTGGCTTCCCAAACAGTTCGCTACACTGTAAATTACAGAAGAGAATGAATTAAATCCTGGAGAAGTGGGCGAAAGAGCAAGGAACGGAATCCAAGTGCAGCTGGAAAACAGAGCAAAACAGCTGCTTTTGGGATTCCGTTGCCCATTCTTAAGCCTTTGCAGGAGCTACAGTAATAACTAATTGAAAACAAAATAGGAGGAGATAAATCCTGTGGCTGGAGAGACACGGCTGCACACTGCAAACCCCACAGAAGACAGCAACACACATGACACAGCGGGAGTGGGAAGATCATTTCAGCGACAGTAACACTGCACACTTGAACCCTGCAAGTAGACAAACCCCAACGAAGGTCAATAAACCCATCTCAAAAGTCTCAGCAGCTGCATTCGCGTCCTTCTGAAGACTCAGATCTTGTTTTTCAAGGTTCACGCCTTTATCTTCACACAGTGCATCATTAAGCAGCAGGATTCATTACCACAAGATGCAACGTGGATGGCCACATAGAAGTAGGGACAAATTCACGACAGGCACATTTCATAAGGTCTGTTAATCTTGCAGACTCAGTGTTACTTTCCGGTTGGGGGCAGCTTGTCAGTTGCTGAGAGCCATATCAGGAGAGGTCTATGCCTCCACCTCCTGGATGGGAGCCTGAGGCAGGTCGCTGACCTCTGTAGGAAACAAAATGCTGGATTAAGACCTTGACTGCGGAGAAGAATTGGAAAAACTAACAAGGGAGCCACAACTACATGATTGAAGTTTTGTCCCCTTTTCACATCGGCCATCCATTTCCACTGTGGCTGCTAGTTGATTTAGATTACGCAAATTAGGAACGGTAGGTGTGTTCTGGTACCATCAAAAAGTGTTATCCCTGGAAATCCAGAAACTAGATTGGGAAAGCCATAAATTTCTCCTGCTGCTATTTCAAAATTGATTTATTTCTGATCCAGAAAGTTACCCGATATTGGGACTATGGCAAAATAGGCTCTGGTAGATCTGAGCCATACATTGGTCAAATCTTCCAAAGCTATCCTAGCCAACTGATCATCATCACCGCATCCTGTTGCAAATGATTTTCACCAGCTAATTAAACAGTGTGGTGCAACATATTCCCTTTCAGGTGTCGTTATAAGAAGCCCAAGCCACCTGTAGACTGAAAGCACCAGGTGTGCAGAAAGGTTTCTGCCTGAAAGGCGTACCAAGAACACATTTCAGCCCATAAGATTTATTTGGAAATGTTGCTAATGCAGTACTGAACGGCGGGAGAGAAATGTTTGCAAATCAGAGATCTATTACACCAACATCACTCGGGCAAGCAACTTGGTCACTGCTTTGCAAGCGGAGCAGGCCTTTTCCATGGCCACAGTCCAGTCCTGCTGCAAAACCTTTTTGGGATGGATTATTTCTTCCCCCCTCCTCCACAACCGCCTTTTCATCTTATTGATGTTGCATACAAGAAAAAATACTGAACTTGGGATTGAACGTGCCTTCCCTTGTAGCCATGATCTTCCTCCTGCCTGTTGCCACCAAATTCCCCAGAGCTATTATATTCTCTGGGGTGCAGCCAAGTGGATTTACCAGGGTCATATTTCAAATCTTTTATTGCTATTCAACTTCCTTGTAACCCTTTCTCTTGCAGAGCAGATGTACCCATTGTATTATTAGTAGCCAGGAAATAAGAGACGGAGAGAACCTACAGGGGAAGAGACTCTCGTGGGAACAATGACAAGGGTTGACATGGGGGACCAGGGAGAAGGACCTCAATGAAGGAGAAAATATTAGCTTTCGGGGAATCTTTGGCTCTGATAAATACACATATTCCACAAATTCCTGAAGCTCCAGTAACAAAAGGAGTCAAAGCTGATGAATAGAATACTTTATTGTAGGGTGACCAACCGTCCTCTTTTGCCCGGACATGTCCTCTTTTTACGTCCTGTCCGGGGCGTCCGGGCGGG
>JAEANM010018776.1:0-12546 GCA_017656035.1 Myanophis thanlyinensis | reverse complement strand
CCTTTAAAGTGCTCCATGGCTTGGGACCCGGGTACTTACGGGACCGCCTGTTGCCACCATCAGCCTCCCACCGGCCAATGTGTTCCCACAGGGTGGGCCTCCTTGGGGTTCCATCGTCAGGACAGTGTTGTCTGATGGCCCCAAGGGTTCGAGCCATCTCTGTGGGGGCACCCTCTGTGTGGAATGACTTACCCCCAGAGATCCAGACCATCATGGACCTACAGACCTTCCGGTGTGTATTAAAAACCTTTTTGTTGCAGCAGGCTGGTCTGGCCTAGTACTATCAGTTGGGGATTTTAATTAATTTTAACGAGGGTTTTAAATTAGTTTCTAAATTAGTTTTTAAATTTGTAATTTTAAATTGTTTTAAATTTTAAAATTTTAAAATTTTTACATTGGGTTTTAACTATAATCAGCCACTTTAATTAGTTTATTTTAATTTGTTTTAAATTGTCATTTGTTTTGTGTTTTTGAACGGCTGTACACTTCCCCAAGTCCTTCGGGAGAGGGGGCGGTATAAAAATCAAATAAATAAATAAATAAATTTTGACCAGATTTCATACTGTAAATAAAAATACCTACAATCTTTCTGTCAGAGAGAATAAACTAAAGATACATGCTCTCTTTTGTTCTACTAGAATGATGGATCCAGGGGTGGAATCCAACTGGTTTTGCTACTGGTTCAGTACGCCTGCATGCACGTCAATTGCACTGCAGCGCAACTCTTTAAACCATTTTTACATGCTCCAGAGGCAGTGGGGATCATCAGGAAGGCTACATAGATGCTCCAAACAGCTGATTAAGGTAAGTAAAAAAAATGAAGCTTATATAAGGAAGGATAAGGGCAGGAGTGCATGGGTGAGGCCAATTTCAAATCGCCAGTACCGGTTCGGGCGATGTGGTGTGATCTGGCTGAATTTCACCACTGGATAGATCTATTATGACACTCCTTCCCTATAGATATATGGCCCAGATGAATTCAAGAATCTCACTGGGTCACATTGGTTTTATTAGAAACATGCTTTGCTTTGAATCAGAAAGTAGATTGAATATATCAATGCCATTGTTTCCAAATTTGTTCCTTATGGAAATACAGATCAATGTGATCTGTCTGTTTGTACTTATCTAAAATCATTTAATATCTTTCTTTTTAGAATGCTACAGCAACACAAAAATGCAATAATAAAAATTTAAATTGCTGTATGAATTACAAAAATAGATGGTGTGAAAATTAATGTATAATTAATCAGTTTGGACTCCAATAAATGAAAGAGACAGGCACATTGCCCTAACTAGATTCCTTAATTCATATGGAAATGCCAATTTTTCTTAAAAAAGCAATAGTGGTAGTCAAGTCTTAGGCACAAAGGTGGGATTCAACCAGTTCTCACCTATTCTCTAGAACCGGTTGTTAACTTTCTAAGCAGTTCAAAGAACTGCTGGTTCAGCTGATCATTAGGGCAGAGAACTGGTTGTTAAATTATTTGAAACCCACCACTGCTTACTTATATTTGATTTTAATAGTATATTATTTATTATAGTTTAGGAGTCGGTAAAACTGTACTATTTTCAGTGAATACTGATACTATTCAATTAATTAGGAACAGAAGATATATTCAGCTGAGATGTTTAGCATAGAATACCCAATTTCTTACACATTTAACTGCCCTTATCTGAAATTTAGTTAAGCTTAATTAAACTTTATCTATTTGGTTGACTTGATAGGAAATTTCTGATTTGTATCTCTAAATGGGTTTGGATTATTTCATGCATGAACTGAAGCAGTCTTGGTTATATGGGTCTTAAATATTATTGTGTTTTTTATTATTTTTATAAATCAATTCAACAATTGATATCTTTTCTTCATATCTAGTGGACATCGGGAGAATACTTTCAAAGAATTGTCAGCCCCATCATCATGTTAGAATTGTAACCTCAGTGAAGGAACATATACTCATTGGAGTTGACTTGTTATTGCCATTTTGGTTTGATTGTTATGGGATTATAAAAGTCAATACAATTTAATGATGTAAATACACTTTTAAAGTGTACACCAGCCACTCGGAAATCATTACTATATTAATAATTATGAATTTTGAGTCCGGGGCACTGTTTATTAAAAAGCATTTTTTAGGATTTGAAAAGTGTAAATCACCAATATCTATTTGCTTTCTGTTTATGTGATGATTGTCTATTGTTATATTGGAACGTCTAGTCAGTATTATTCTGTATAGTCAAGGCTGAACATGTCTAAAACTCAGACCAAAATCATCATCTTCTTTTAGTTGTTCCCATTAGGGGTCGCCACAGTGAACCATCTGTTTCCACCTAACTCTATCCTTGGCATCCTCTACTCTTGCCCCAATTAATTTCATGTCCTCTTTTAGCACATCCATATATCTCCTCTTTGGCCTTCCTCTTGAGTTCTTGCCTGGCAGCTCCATCTCCAACATCCTTCTACCAATATAACCACTCCCCCTCCTCTGCACATGTCCAAACCATCTCAATCTGGCCTCACTGACCTTGTCCCCAAAACAGCTGGCCTGAGCTGTCCCTCTGATGTGCTCATTCTTAATCCTGTCCATCCTGGTCACTCCTAAAAAGAACCTCAACATCCTCATCTCTGTTACCTCTATCTCTGCCTCTTGTCTTTTCTCCACTGCTACAATCTGTAACCCATACAGCATAGCTGGTGTCACTGCTGTCTTGTAAACCTTTCCTTTGATTCTTGCTGACATTCTTCTGTCACACAACACTCCTGACATCTTTTTCCACCCATTCCAACCCACCTGCATTCGCCTCTTCACCTCTTTTCCACATTCCCTGTCACATTGGGCTGTTGACCCCAAATAGTTAAAACTTCTGCACTATCTTGACCTCAGCCCACTGTAACCTCACTGTTCCACTTTCCTCCCTCTCATTCACACACATGTATTCTGTCTTACTACGACTGACTTTCATTCCTCTTCTTTCCAGAGCAGTCCTTCACCTTTCCAGGTGTTCCTCCACCTGCTCTCTGCTCTTACTACAGATCACAATGTGATGCACAAACATCATTGTCCATGAAGATTCCTGTCTGATCTCATCTGTCAACCTGTCCATCACTATAGCAAACAAGAAGGGACTCAGAGCTGATCCCCACCTCAACATTTAACTCCTCTGTCTGACCTACAGTACATCTCACTACTATCATACTCCTCTCATACATATTCTGAACTACTCTGATGTGCTTCTCTGACACTCCTGACATCCTCATATAGAACTATAGCTCCTCTCTCAGCACTCTGTCATACACTATCTCTAAATCCACAAAGACACAATGCAGCTCCTTCTGACCTACTGTATACTTCTCCATTAACATTCTCAGGGCAAAAATTGCATCATAGTGCTATTTCTGGGCATGAAGCCATACTGCTGCTCACAGATATCCACTTCCTTTCTTAGCCTAGCTTACACTACTCTTTCCCATAGCTTCATTGTGTGACTCATCAACTTTATACCTCTGTAGTTGCTACAACTCTGCACATCACCCTTGTTCTTAAAGATTGGCACTAGATTCTTCAGGCATCTTCTCATTCTCTAAAATCCTGTTGAACAAACTAGATAGAAACTCCACTGCTGTCTCTCCTACACACTTCCACACCTCCATAGGTATGTCATCCAGACCAACAGCCTTTCCACTCTTCATTCTCCTCAGAACCTTCCTTACCTAATCTTTTCTAATCTTTGTTACTTCCTGTTCTACAATATTCACCTCTTCCCTTCTTCTTTCCCTCTCATTTTCCTCATTCATCAGTTCTTCAAAATACTTCCATCTTCTCTGCACACTCTCTGCACCTTTCCATCTCTGTCTTTAATCACCCTTATCTGTTGCATATCCTCCCCATCTCTATCTCTCTGTCTCACTAATCTGTCCAAGTCCTTCTCACCATCCCTTGTGTCTAACCTGGCATCATATGCTTTCTGTTTGGCCATTGCAAACTCCCTCTTCACTCTATGCTGCAATTTTTTTGTAATCCTGTCTACTGTCTTTAGTTCTTTATATGTCCCACCTTCCCACTTGCCTCTTCCTCTGGTTGCTGTCCTGTATGTCCTTGTTCCACCACCATATTTCCTTATCTTCTCTCCTCCTTCCAGATGACACGCCTAGCACCTTCCTACCTGTCTCCCTGATCACTTCTGCTGTAATTTCCCAGTCATCTGGAAGTTCTTTCTGACCATCCAAAGCCTATCTCAACTTCTGTCTGAATTCCTCACAACATTCTTCCTTTTGCAACTTCCACCACTTGGTCTTCTTCTCTATCTTTCCTCTCCTCTTCATCCTGACTGTCAGAGTCATCCTACACACCACCATCCAATGCTGTCTGGCTACACTCTCTCCTACCACCACTTTGCAGTCACTAATCTCTCTCAGATTGCCTCATCTACATAGAATGTAGTCTACCTGCATACTCCTACCTCCACTCTTATATGTAACTCTATGTTCCTCCCTATTCTGGAAATAGGTGTTAACTACAGCCATTTCCTTCCCCTTAGCAAAGTCCACCACCATCTGTCCTTCTAGGTTCATTTCTTTAACATCAAATCTGTCCATCACCTCCTCATCACCTTTGTTCCCCTCACCAACGTGCCTGTTGAAGTCCACCCCAATCATCACTCTCTCCCCTCTGGAAATACTCTCCATCACCTCATCTAACTCACTCCAGAATCTCTCCTTCTCTTTTAACTCACACCCTACTTGTGGAGCATAACCACTGACACTGAATGTTACCCCTTCAGTTTCCAACTTCAAACTGATCACCCTGTCTGACACTCTTTTCACCTCTAAAACATTCCTTATGAGCTCGTCCTTCAGGATCATTCCTACTCCATTTCTCTTCCTATCTGCACCATAATAAACAGTTTGTATCCCCCTCCAATACTACACACTTTGCTACCCTTCCACCTCGTCTCCTGCACACACAGTATATCTACCTTCCTTCTCTCCATCATGTCTGCCAGCTCTCTACCTTTCCCTGTCATTGTGCCTATTCTCAGACCTATACTCCTGCCTTTCCTCTTATATCTCTGTCTATGAATTTTCTGCCTCCTCTCCTTCTTTGACCAACAGAAGTCCAATTTCCGCCAGCACCCTGTAGGTCAACAGCACTGGTGGTGTTTGTTGTTAACCTGGGCCTTGACTGATCTGGTATGGAATTCACACTGATGATTCGCATGTTTATACCAGATGCCCTTCCTGACATAACCCTCTCTATTTATCCAGGCTTGGGACTGGCACAGAAGTTATTGGCTTGCAGCCCCTGTGGCTAGACCAAAATATTTTCTTAAGAAAAAAAAGATTTACATACACATTGCTTTTATATATAAAAACAAAAAAAGAAAAAGGTGAAGAAGGAAAAGAGGGGTGCGGGAGCATAAAGAAAATAAAAGGAAACACATGTTATTGTTTTTCGTTTTGAACTGGATTCATGGTTTTGGATTCAACTGGATTCAATAGTTTATACTGTTGGGATCCTCTTTTTTATAGTTTCTGAAGACTGGGACAATTCCTCTGTCTATATGTCATAACCCATAGATTGTGCAGGAAGGTTCAGCTAGAGCAGTGTTTCTCAACCTTAATAATTTTAAAATTTCAAGTCCCAGAATTTCCTTAGCTAGCATGCATCAATAAATTGAGAAAGGTAAAAATGAAAGATGTCATTAGAAATCACTGGATACCTAAATTAGAAAGGGTAAGAAATTTGCCCTCTGAGTAAGTTATATTTTCTGGCAACCTTGGCAGCCACTTTGTGAGTGCTCTCAACTTGCTTTGAAAATTTGCAAGTAAAGTTGCTGGGTAAAATCTGATACTTCAATTTAATGAATTAGGTAGCTGGGAAAAATAGAATTATTACAGTATTGCTTATTGTATGTAAAATGTTGGATATATAATCTAGTGTAGCAATTTTGGCTTGTCACATGAGAAATCCATTACCATACCAACCATAGTATGATACTATGGAGAGAGGTAATCCTACTATGTCTTAGGTTTATATTAACATTCCCTTGAACAAATAAATATCTTATACCCTAGAAATTACAATACCATAATTTGTTTGCTATTCTGTACTTAATTGGAAATTAACTATGGTAACAAGGATAAATGTTGGAATCGAAGGGTGAAAAAGATGCCTTGGCTGTAATTTGTATGAAGTAATCATTAAAGTCTCTTTGGGGGGAGGGGGAAATCAACTGCAATTTACAGTCCATTGCATACATTAGGGATGGCTAGTTATTAATCTTATAACCCTTTCCAATTAACAGAGTAAACTCTGAAATGAATACAAACTATCAAAATTAAAATTATCAAACTGTTAAATAGAGAAACTATCTGGATGTCTAGAAGCGACAGGATTTAAACCTTCAATTACTTCATGTAAAAGACATGTTGGCCTAACATGATATGTTAGCCAATATTCTTCTAAAATATTCTCTATGACTATCCTGCTTCAGACTTCAGACACACACACACACACACACAATCTTGGGAAATTATCAGCTCTTCAAGGCTGAAAAATTACTGTAACAATAAAGCAAGGAATCTCAACAATTAAAAGTTTGTTTTGAAACAGAAGTGCACAGAAGAGTCATAAAAGTCAGTCCAAATTTCAAAAAGGCAACAGTAGAATTCAACAGTAGAAACAGAAATCACAAATAAGCCAGATGTCAGACATGGTTGCCAACAAAGAGAGCAATAGAAGAACAGTTACTTATTTAAGGCTCCAACCTGCTGTCTCAAATTAGAATATTTACTTCTTTGCTTGGAAGGAGTCTTATTATAAGACTTATTCTGCTCTGAATTCCTCTATACTAGTTGGGTGCCTGGGCTGAGAAGTCTTATGTCATTCTCCTCTGAGTTTTCCTGCTGTTCAGATACTTCCTGGATTTGATCAGCTCCATGTGGTTCTGTTTTTGACATTACTGAGGCTTCTTCAGCATCATATTCAGAGTCAGAGTTTTTTAGTTTGTTCAACCAATTTGATTGTTTATAGTATTCATCACAATGACAAAAAACTAATGTAAACTAAAAAATAAAAGAGAAAATCCAGAAAAGAAAAATGAGAAAAATAGAAAAAAAAGAACACAGTACAAAAAAGAAAATAGATAAGAAATTATTTTCTTTTTTATACCAATTTTTTTATTATACATTTTCTTTAGCATATATAAAATTCAATATTCATATTAACAATACATTTAATTTAATTTAATTTAATTTAATTTCTATACCGCCCCTCTCCTGAAGGACTCAGGGCGGTGAACAGCCTATAATTGTCCATATACAATCAATTTTAATTATTAATAATGAAATTTTTCTATGGTTACATTTTAGTTAAATGCGTTTTTGTTAAATGACTCATTTCAATTATCTAGCTACTGATTTTTAATATCCAAATTCTTACATGAACAGCGTGTTGCTGGGTGTCATTTATTTTTATACAAATGAAATCATGTTAATTACCTTTAATACCATTGCTGACCTAATTATATTTCCATTACTTATGTAACATTATTACCCTTCATATTATAAAAATCTAATAGGTTCATATTCATATTATAGTCTTATTTAATTTCCAATATTACCAAATATCATTTTTGTATCAATCACCAATTTCTAATATCATTAATCACACATGTTACCCTTACTAATAAGGTCTTGATCATCTTTATTGGTTTTAACTATTTATAGGATAGTATAATAATTGATATTCATATTATGATCTTAATTAATTTCCAATATTACCAAATATAATTTTATTTCAATCACCAATTTCTAATATCATCTATCACATATGTAATATGTCAGGGTTCCACACAGCATCCACAATTTAATCAGAACTCCAAAGAAACGAAAATCCTTAGAATAAGACTTTATTGAAGACATTGTATTGGTACACCTGGAGAAATCCTGAATCTGAGATTCCCAGGCTTTGTCTACCCAAGTAAACTGAAAGTTCCTTCCCATTAATTATCACATGTCATTTGCTCACCAATCCAGTCAGGATGACATCCAAGTTCATCTCCACAAACCGCCCACACCAGGTGCTAACAAACTGGCCTCGGTTCTCATGAGAAATATTCAGAAAGAATGTAAAAGATAACAGCCTTCGAGTTATTACTATCAAAACCCAACTCCCCAACTCCCCGGCCTTTCTTACAATGTGTCATGACTAAGAGAACTACCATATTACTTGCAAATGCACAGAATAATAAACTGCAGCATATATTTTCCTTTTAGGCTTGACATAATACTTAACAGGCTCTATGATTCAAACAATAGTATGCATATCATTATTAATTTGCAATTTCTAATAATTCAATTTTTAACTATATTTTCCCACTTTAATCAAAGTATGCATTTATTTCACCCCTTCTATTTAATCTCTCTCCTTTTTAAACTTCTAGTTATGCTCCTGCTGCCTTTTTAACCATCATCTCTCATTCTCTGTAATGTTTCAATTATATTTTCTTAGGCTTGACTTTTACTTTCCTGTCTTTCATGTGTGTTTCTATCTCCACCCCTCTCTTGGTTGTCTATTTCAAATTTGTCTCTCTTCTCTACCCTGATCCATTGTTTATTTTCCTTAATATCTATTCTTTTTTCTTTCTCCTTTCCAGACACCATTGCCTAATTTTTCAGCTTTTTCAGCCAAATTCTCCCTTTTTCTTCCACTATGTTTTGAAAATGGAGGTGGTATCTGGCTCTATCCATCTCCAACAAAATAATTGTCCTTTCATGACTTTGGCCAATCACTGAGCATTTTTCCTCCACTTCCTCCATCTTTTTCTCTGTTGACTCCACTTTCTCTTCAATTTTCTGCATATTTGTTGAAATTTCTTCAGTTTTTTATCTATATTTCCTACCGTCTCTTTCACCTCCTTCATCTCTGTTCTCTCTGCTCTCATTTCTTCCTGTATTGCTTGAAGCATCAATTTCATTTTGGTCTGCCGTGCAGTCGCTTTATCTTGCAACAATAATGAGTCCAACATTCTCTGTCCTGCTGGGCTGGATGTTGCTGAGGAAGCTGCCAAAGATGCCACTGAGGAAGGTGCTGGTGTGGATTTATTCATATTCTTGAAGTAATAATTCCAACTGTCTCAATGGAAATATCTATTTTCAGGTTAAAGCCAGCAAGAAGAATAATCCCAATACTTGTTGTAGTTGTAGTTGTAGTTGTAGTTGTGGTAATTATAGTTCAAGGTTAATTGTAGATATCATCCAATTATAATCCAAGAAAAAAAGGAGTGAGGCAGCAATACAAAAGGAAAAAAGATATGAAAAAAGAAAAAAAGAGAAAACCACCAAAAAAAACCCAAACCCCACTCCTCTGCCCCAAAAATAAGAGAGGAAGAAAAAAAGAAAAAGAAATGAGTACTGAAAGTAATCCAATTGTACTCAGAAATAAAAATGCCACACAAAAAAGAAAAAAAAGAAAAAACATATCAAAGGTAGAAAAAAATAAAATGTATATTTAAAAAGAAAAGGAAAAAAAGAGAAAAAATGTATGCAAAAAGAAAAAAGAAGGTATTTCCCAAAATTATCAGCAAAAAAGGTTATTTAAGTAGATGCAAAAATAGCAAATACAGATAAAAAAATAAAATTTAAAAAATAACTTATCCCCCCCAAAAAAAAGAAAGAGAAAAAAAGTCAAACTCCTGGAATATATATTAACCAAAATTGTTAATATATAAAACTTGCAAACATTACCTCAACTCTTCTACTTAATCTCTTGAAATTGTTTTAAATCCACTTTAGTACTTTGCCGCTTTTAAAACCTCTCTGTATCTCCCTACTTCTGTAGCCAACTTTCCCACTTATGGCTACTGTATAACTATGTAGTTCTGTGAAATAGCAATGTAATTAATGGGTGTTTTTGAAGGTCAGTCCAGTTTCCATTCAACACTTCCAAAAAAAGAAAAAAAGACAATTTTCTAGCCTCTATGTGGTGCTGTTTTACTGTTTTCTCTTCACACCTCAGTCAATTACATTGAAACATTCCAAACTGCAGAGAAAAAAAGAGGGAAAAAGCACTTCCTTTTGCCTCCTTTCTTCTTGCTACTAATCAATAATCCAATTAGTTTGGGAGTTGTTGATGCCAAAGTCCCAGTCTATCCCAATTACTCTTCTTCTCTACACCAACCAAATATCTTTAAATTTTATGTCCAAAAATAATTATGGCTCTCAGACCTTTCTCTCCACTTTTCTTCCAGAGGTGGAGTGCACCCCACCTCCTCTCCTGGCCCCACTTTTCCACTTATCCCCTTGGGGGCTCTTCTCTTTAAAATTATTCAATCTTCAGAAAAGTTCAAAAATCATAGAAACCTCACCAAGCTGGTCTCTGCTCTTCATTGCTTCCTTCCTCTGGCTGTCATAGCATCAGTCTAGCTGTGATAGCTGTTGCCCACCTCCTGCAGGATCGGAGGGCTTCCTGGACTGATCTGGGGGTTTGCAACCCCACCAGATCTTCCAGTCTCTGCCCTGCCTCTCATCTCGCCTCAGCGAGACTTATGTCCTAGGAGACCTTTTGCAGCTGGGGTTTGGTGCAGATCTCCGCAGAGCCCTTGACACCAGCCATGCCCTCTCTTCAATCATTACTTTTAATCTTCTCCCTTGTAAGTCATTTTGTGTTCCTGGTTGGATCACTGCTTTTATTTCTGTCTCTTGCTTTTTTATTTGTCTTCTCCTCTTCCTGTGTGTCTTGTCTCATCATCTCTTTACATGTTGCAGTTTCTGTTTTTTCCTTTGTAGCCTCCAGTCTGTTCTCTTCTTTACCTCCTGTTTTTCACTATTCTCTTATCTCTTGAATTAACGATGCCATATCTTCACAATTCTTTCTTTCTTCTTGAAACATCTCATCATAATTTATTATATCCATCTTTTACCCAGTGGTCCAAGAACCATATAGTCAATTGTTATATCAGATCTCAAAAGGCTCAAAAATCTCTTTTGTTCATTTTAAGTAGCTCAGTCTTTGTATCAAATTCCTCAAGGATGGTTTCCCTTTCTTTTTAAGTTTTTTCGTTTCTTCTTAAGTTTTGGATGTAATGTATTTCTTTACAACAGCAGGTGGCACTGTTAAATCCAGTTTCCAATATTTAAAAGTTATTTTTACTTTTTAATAATATGTTTCCAGTGCTTCCAAGATACTAATTTTAAAATCCATAATTCTGGCACTAAATGACTGTCCAAAACAACGCCTTTTCGATTTGTAAATCCAGATTTCAATATGTTTGATAAATTGGTGCCTTCCCCATTAAATCTCTCTGTTCCGTTTGAATTCCTTTTTTTCCCTTCTTCTCCCCCACCATTAGTTCACTGCCTCTTCCAAACTAGTTGGAGACACTTTCTTTTAAATAGTCTTTTGGGTAAGATTAACATAACAAAGATTCTTCTCACTCAGCTCCAAACGCTGTTCACACACTCCGCTCCTGCTCTGTACTTTGATGGTCTCATCAGTTATTAGTTTTTGGCAGACATTTTGGCTGCCTCTTCATCCTTCATCCTGCCATGGCATAGCGAGAATTATGCCCTGGGGGTCACCAGGAGAGTCATGTACTCTCCCTGACCTCATTGGGTGCCCCTCCTTAGCTTCACCACCCCTCCAAGGTGGCTTTTGGCTCCCCATGAATGGGGGAAACCTAGGGCAGAAGTGGAGCTCTCCATTTTCTGCCTCTAACAACACCGCAAAGTCAACCAGAAGCCAAGAAATGACTTTCTAAAGTAAAAAAAAATCTCTTTTTTTTCCAAATCCCATTTCTATCTATAAACAAATCCTTAAAATGTCATAATTTCAGTTCTGATCTGCAAAAGTCCATTTAGGGTTAATGGAGATAGCAATGAATCTATTTTAACCTTGACCAAGCAAACCAATTTTATATACCTTCCTTTTATTTTTAACACACTTGATCTTTAGTCCTTTTAAATGATGTTCTAAAACTTTATTTATTTTCATTTTTTTCTTTGTCCCGTTTTTCAATGTTCTTCAAAACTTTAATGCACCCTTTTTAAAATATATTATACAAAAATTACCATGATGTTCTCTTGATTTGATACTTCTATATCCCTTTTAATTATAATGCAGGTTTCTTCTGTGTATCCAGTGTGGCATCTTTTTTCATATCTCTTGTAGTGCTCAGTTCATTAGATTCACCTACGAACATTTGGCAGTTATGCCTGGGTGCATAGTCCCAAAGGCACTAGAAGAAAAGGGCAGAAAAAGGCCAGGAAACTTAGGTTTGTTGGATATGAGCCAGGTTCCAAAAGGTATAGATTCACAGATGGAATAAAAAAGGTGATAATTTTGAGATCTGCTAGCTTTTCAGACTAGAATAATTGGAACAGGGTGCATGTGAATTCAGAAGTGTTCATGCCAATACATAGCACTGGTTCTCCAGAAGGAGAAGCTACATGGGGCCTTATAAAAGGTTAATCCTTGGGTGTCCTCCTGGATGTACGGCTGTCATTAGAAGAACATATTGCAGCTGTCTCCAGGGGGGCTTTCTATCAGG
>JAEANM010018775.1:0-12546 GCA_017656035.1 Myanophis thanlyinensis | reverse complement strand
ATGCAGTGTGTGTATGTGTGTGTGTGTGAGCGTATAAGTGTGTATTTCTTCACAATGACCTTGAGCTATTGGGACTATTTTCTTCACCAATAAAAAATAATGGCTAGCTCAGGGTCACTGGTTGGTTTTATAATTTAGGAGTTATTTGATCCTAAATCTCTCTGGACAAGTCAGACATTCTGTGGCACTGTCTTCTAAATACAAAATACGTTTTTCTGTGACAAACTTAAGGAAATCTATGCAATTTAAAAAAATAGGAATGTCTAAATGGAAGGTCAAACAGGCAGTCAAATACTAAATTAAATAGAATTACAGAGAACTGACATTTAAAGTGTTTGTGTGGAAATATATTCTGATTAATGATGTTAATCTTAATTTGTCCAGCAGTAGAAACCAAATAAGTCCTACAATCTTGCTCCAACAAATATATGGTAAATCATATAATAGGGTATAGTGTAATATCATATAATAGGGTATAGTGTAATACAGCCTATGAAGATATGGAATGATAAAAAAAATTCTCAATCTTTCATATGTGTGCATTAGATGTAGCATAATGCCAGTGATGGGCTAAAACATATTTAAAAAATCTAGTTTCTCTACCTCTACAGTACATATTTTTGCCTTGACAGCAGAAATACAGTTTTAGATTTTAACATTTGATAACATACCACAGTATGTAATTATACAAGGAAAAATTATGTGAAGGACAATGCATTTCCGGATATGATGTGACTATTTCAGCAACTAAATTTTGTATGTTTATCGTTTACTGTTGGTATAGATTTTGAATAACACAAATAACTTGGTGTTTTGTAACCAAAACACAAATCAAATTATGGCCTATGCATGATGATGTTGTTGATGGTAATATGCTATCAACTCTCTTCCAAATCTCCTGATGGAATTTAGAGTTGGGTGAAGTATTGCAAAAGGTAGCATGGATCCATTTTGCTAGAAAATGCCATTCCATTTATGGATCAGATTATTGAAGGTAACGTCCAATATGCAGTGTAAAATGTCTATAATGTAAATTAGAGATAGCCAAAAAACTCTTTGGGGTTGTTTTTTTTTTGGATTGCTTAATCCATGCTCTTTAGTTATCTTGGTTTAGATTTATGAGAATTGAAACTAAAAACTTCTAGATTGCCCCAGGTTGTTGAAACCTCTGATAGAAATATTAGGTTTATTGTTAAGACATTTCAAGTTTGCCATGTTAAGACATTTCAAGTTGAGACATTTTTCTCAAATATTATGAAAATATTCCAATATTCACTATTTACTTCTTCCAAATATAAAACAATAATAACATATAAGCCAGTTCACAGCTTTTTAATCAATTCGTTACCCATTTGTAGTTTTCTTTGTCTATATTTTTACTGTAAGCAGTTATTTGTTTCATGAAATTAAATCTGTGGTCCTATTTCAAAATGTCCAGCTGAAGTAAAAGAATTTCAGTGGTAAACCACTTGTGTAATATAGCCTGGAAAACTACTTGTATACAATCTCCTGAAACTAAACCCAAAGATCCCTTGACTTGTAAATAACATTGGGATTTAAATAGTTTCTGCCTGCCCTTTTTATTTATTCAGCAATTAATGCTAATTTGTGGTACCTGGTTCGTTCAGGTTGATAAATTATGTCGGCTGTGTTATTTAACTATGTTATGCTCTTTCACTATCATCTATGCTACATCTCGTACAATGCAAGAAATATCCCCAAACTTCAGAAAAAATTTGGGTGTGTGTGGAGCGGGGGGGGGCACACATGAGTAATAGTATGTGGGAATGACACTGGGAGACAGGAGGAAGCGCCTCAGCCTAGATAATGGTCTTCAGACTTGCAAGATTCTCTCAATGTACCTTTACAATAAAAGATAGAGCTAAAATTCCTGGTTGTGCTTCTTGTATGGACTGCATCACAAGACTAACATCAATGTTGCAAGTCTGAATATACCCCTCCTGTCTCTCGCTTACTTTTCCCTACACTTGGGAGGGTTCTTTCTGAGAGGCTTTCACTAGCCTTCTTTTTATTCAAATTTCATTTATCAGACTGTTTTCTAGAGCGAAAGTGTTTCTTCTGTCTTAGAATTAGTAGAACACCACATTTGTAAAATAATTATTTAAAAGAATGGAATAAAAGTGAATACTCCATCAAGTTGAGCTGGATTCCTACTGATAACATGGATATGCAATTTTCTTAAAAGCAATGCAAAAGTGATTTGCGCTTGTCATCTGTTACCCCGCTTTTGACTTTTCAGTCTAGCCTATTGCTCTGAAGATTGTTTGATAGTTCTCATTGTACTAATCATATGGTTGTTTGTTTATTTAATATGTCAAGATCTCTTAAGTACTGCCATTATATTAGGCAATGGATGCTGAATATCTTGAGCATTAAATAGAAGAAACACTTGATTGTCTACACAACTGGACTTTCTAATTCTCTTTTGCAATTTGTATGTCATGAAAAAGTGCATGGAAATTTGGAGGACCCTGTTCAGTGTTGATGATATTTATGTTTTCAGTTGGAGGGTATAATTGCCAAAGCTGGATCAAGGCAGCTTCTGTTAATCTTTTCTTTGCTGTTGCTTTTATTCTTGTTTTGGCAATATCTCTGTGTCCCAATGTAGGCTTTTGTACTGCAGTCTCATGCACACTCTGAAAATGGGACCCTTGGGAAAAAGGCAGTATTGTATATGTATTCTGCTCCTGAATGGAAGCCATGCCTATTAGTGCTGTTTGTAGACTGTGATGTGTTGGTGATAAAAGTTCTGACAGATCTACTCTAAATGCATCTGTTTGGAAGTAAGTTATGTTGAAAATTGTACTGTTCAAAGAATAATCTGTACCATAGAGAATCTTTGGTTTATGCTTCTCACTCACAAACACACAAAAATTGATATTTAATTTAAGAGTAGCCTAAAGCAGGGGTTCCCAACCTATGGGTCATGAGGGGTTTGCAACCAAGTTGCAGAAATGGTTGGCGAGCACGCAGAGGCATATCGTCACTTGCACAAGCAGCAGGTGAGCACACGTTCCATCTAAGTGAGTGACAGGCACAGATGTAGTCCTGTGCATGCCACTCGCACAAATGGAGTTATGCGTGCATCCTCTTGACTATCCATAAAAAAGATTGTGGGGACCCAGTTGATGTATTTGCAGTAGAGCTGACAAATCTTTTTTAAAATTCTTTTTTTCCTGTTGGATTTATTCTAAACTGTGATTTATGAAATAGATGATTGCAAGGGGTTTCGTGTAATACATCTTACTATTTAAAATGTAAAATAATATTCCAGCTTAGAGAGGCAAGTGAATAAACTTTGAAAGATTGCTACTACTTGACCAATTTAAGCGTTCATACCTACTTTTTATCCTGTCCAAAATCTTTAAAAAAATGAATAGTATCTGAATAGAGTACGATAATTTATATTGTTTAACAGTTCCTGGTATAGAAAAAATTGTAAGAGTTTTTTTTTACACATATTCACCCATCTGTTAATGTTAAATTGTTCATGAAGGTGTTATTTTTTCAAATAAATGTTGAGCATGACTTATAATATTCTGTAAAATAAGATTCTTGCTTTCTTTACACTTACATTAATTTCAGGAGTGCCTATTACTAAATTCAAAATTGCTAATGGTGTCCCTGAAGAAGAGGATAAAATTGATCTCATGAATTTATTCTGAACCACTTCTAATTCTTCTAGTTTAGTGATACTCAAATTGGGGTCCTATATATTGATGGTGAGGTTGTTTTGTCCTGGAAGATTTTGAGTGTAAGCTGTACTAATCTCATAGCTATTGTTCTTGCTGATACTATATTTTTTCCATGTTATTA
This sequence comes from Myanophis thanlyinensis, assembly GCA_017656035.1. Taxonomy (NCBI): domain Eukaryota; kingdom Metazoa; phylum Chordata; class Lepidosauria; order Squamata; family Homalopsidae; genus Myanophis; species Myanophis thanlyinensis. The sequence goes on along the minus strand of JAEANM010018775.1, from coordinate 8,709 downwards.
TTTCAATAAACTGCTTACCCAAATACTTCGCTAGATCTATCTCCCTTCCATCTAGTGTCTATCTAGTCTTTGTGGCCTTTTAGCAAATACTATCATCTTGGGTTTGGAATAATTTACCTGTGAGTACTCTTTCCAGAATGCATGATTAATACTGTCAGAATTGTTATTCCAATTAATGTAGACATAAGTACCATGTTGTATAGTTGTATAGTAACATAGGGACCTGTCTACTTCCAGTTGATAGGCTATAAAGGAAAGAATTATTAACCTTTTCTACAATGCTGTTTATATCAAAATTAAAAGAATGGGAGCCAATATGCAGCTCTGGTGAACACTTTTTGTGGTTTTCATCTACTTGGTTAACCCAATTGAATTAGTCTAGTTTAAAAGAAAACAATCTACTTCCTGCTGACTAATATAGATGAATATGTAATACACGTTGCATTGTTTGCTGTGGCCACAAGGAAGATATCAAAGCAGATCTTGACAGAGGATGATTATATTAGAGGGGATGAATCGTATTGATATGGATTGTTGCAATTTTATATGAAATAAATGTATATACCATACTATGCAACTTGGTACTTTAGAGAACTGGATATAATCAAGCTTCTATCTGAACTTCACAAAATTGGATTTTAATAATGGGCAGTGATGAGTAATATTCTATGAAAAATGAAGCTGGTGGTAAAAAAAACTTCAAGATGTGTGGAAATTCTTAATAAAAGGAGTTACTAACAATTTCAAGAAGGAAAAGCAATATAAAGCAGCAATAGAAGCCAACGTTCGCTGCATCTTCATGAAACGCCCAAAAAAATTATATGTAGAAGTAGAAAGAAAGCTAAATTAATAAATAAGAACACAAATAGTTTGGCACTCTGGAGATAGTGTCTAGAAAGCAAAAGTTCAAAATGAGATTTTATTGCTGAGAGATGCTAAGAACACACTTTTTTAGATACACATTCACAGCAAAAAGAGATGAGCATGTTCAGTGAAGGCAATAAAACAGTCACAATTACAAAGCAAAAACAGGATTACTCAAGTGTTATAAGTTTTATTCTTCTCCAGTCAAGAAGTTATGTATTCCATCAAGCAACTGTGAAAAGAAGAATGCAGAATTTATTCCTAGTCGGGCAGTCAGTAGTTTTGTTTTTGACACTATAGAACTGAAAGTTGGACTTTGAAGAAACAGAATAAATAGACTAATGACACTTTGAACATCTGTGTTGGAGAAGACTCTTGAGAATATCATGAGCCAAGAAAAGAAACAGATTATAGAACATATGCAGTAAATTCAGAGTTATCACTTGAGGTGCAAATGACCCAACTCAAACTGTCACATTTGAATAAATTATGCAAAGACCCAGTTCTCTAGGGAAACCATAATACTGGAAAAAATGGGAAGAGAATATTAAGATTGGAATAATAAGTACCCTGCTTTCTGAGAATAAGACCCAGTTTTATTTTGCATTGGACCCTGAAATAAACACTGGGGCTTATTTTGGGGGTGTCTTAATTTTTAGGGTGGCGCAAACCCACTTACCTCAGGGCCCTGTGGCTCCATGCCCTGACAACTGCTTGGCAGCAACACCACCAATCATTTACAGCAGCAGCCCACGTGGCCTCCAGCTCACTTCTTCCAGCACCAATGCGGCTCTGGAGCACGAGGGTGAGCGATGCATCCAGGCAAAACATTCTGGTCCCAGGTGACCCCTAGACATCCAAATACTTTTCACCTGAATGGAGAAATGAGGGAACTTGAAACTTTATCTGCTTGCAAATGGAACACTTTGAAATGGAGCATCCCATTTGCAAGCAGATGAAGCTTTGTCTCCCTCTGGATGAAAAGTGCATGGTGGAGCCAGGCAGGGAGGAGCCAGGGGATCCCAATACTCCGTCCCACTGTCTCTTGGCTTGCCCATGGCTATGCCCAGCAGGTTACCACATGGGGCATCAGGATCTCCTGCCTCCTTCCTCCCCAGTGCTTCTGCCTGTTGCCAATGTTGCACAAGCCTCCCATGAACATCCCGTGAGCCAGGCAGCCACACAGAATGTCCAGATCTCATGTCCCCCTTCCCCCCATCTCTGCCTCTGCATTTAGATTTACAGATATCTGTGCTGTGCCAAGGAGCCAGCAGGCCATGCCCATCCCTTGGACTTATTTTCAGAATAGAGCTTATATTAGCCCCCCGGCAAAATCAGGGTAGGGCTTGTTTTGGGGGGTGGGTCTTATTTTGGGGGAAATGATACAAAATGCATAGGTATAGGATAGGATTACCTGTCAATAAACATTATTATTAAAAAGCTGAATATGAATCAAACTGAATGTGAAATCCAAAGCGAGCATAGTTTAACATAGCTGCATAAAGAAAATACAATTCTAAATTGCATTGACAAGTGCATAGCATCCAGATCCCTGGACGTAATAGATTCGTTTTATTCTGGTTGGTCCCACTTCTGATACTATATCAAGTTCTGGACACTATACTTAAAAGAAAAGTCAGAGAATATGGAACAGATTTGGAGAAGAATAAAAAAGATTACCAAGATTTTAGAAATGTAGTCACTTAAAGAAAGATTGAAGATATTGCTAATGTTTAGCTTTGCGAAGATCCGAAGGAGAAATATGATAGCACTTTTCAGACACCTGCAAAGAGGACATGGCTTGTTTTCTATGCTTCCATTGTACAGACAACAGAATAAAGGATTTCAATTACAAAAAAATAAAATTCTGGTTGAATACTGGAAAAGAATTTTTAGCACTAAGAACAATGTGAAAATGAGAACAATTTCCCAATGAGGTAGTAGCTTACTGTTTACTGAATGTGTTAATGCAAAGGCTACACAGCGGTGTTTGGAAAATGCTTTAGCTTTAAATTCTTGTACTGCGGAAGAGATTGGATTTGATAATGATATGCCTTCTATAATTCTATGGTATGATTTGACATTGATTTGGGGGAAGTGAGCTTTGCAGTAATGATTCTTGTGTCTGCCTGGTTCAGTAGATACAGGATCCCAACCTTAAATGCATTTTTATTATGAAATTGTTTTATTATTTTTTCATCCACTTATTGTCAAGCATCTGTGAACAGAAAAGCAATTACAAAAATAAAAGAAATATTATTTAGTAGCTACTCCATATTATTGTCCTTGAATATACTCTGGTGTATAAGTAGATGCATATTGCAGTGTTGTCTTAAAGCTTTAAATTTGCAAGGCTGGTAACTAAGTAAATATTTAGAATCTAAATTTAGATCACTGTTCTTTTTTGCTGTATAGGTGCAGACATTAAGCGTTACTGTTATTGTTATTTTAAGCTTTGATAGGCTGAAGTTTTCAGTTTTCATGTTTTTTATTATTTGAGTAGAGGTGTTGAACATAAGAATTATTTCTGCATTTATACTTACAGGTTTGAGAGGGGTTCATTCTTTTTGGTTTCCCAGAACAGAACGCTTCCCTTAATATTAAGGAATGAATAAAACTGTGTATCTTAAACTGTGGCTCTCTGTTTTGAAAAACCTGTTTGGTGAGTAAGAAAACTGAAAATAGTTAGAAGTAATACATATAGTAATACTGGAAAATAATTGCCGGTTGCAGGAAGGTGGACTAAATTGAATTAGGTCTGAACAACAGAAACCTTGAATGTATAGGTATGATCACAGGATTATATCTTCTTGAAGATAGAAAAGCACATTTCTAATGCTGTATATCCAAAGCACTATTGCTCCAATAAAATATTTTTCAGTCAAGCTCAATAATTTACAGTAAAGCATGCTTTGCTAATAATGTTTTGTTAAATAAGCCATGTTTTTTTATTTTATCAAGAATAACAAATGATATTATGGCTTATTTCAGTCTGTGCACTTAGTTATTGATTTTGAACATGAACATTCCTTATGGCTATTATTGTTAGGCCTACTACTTTTTGCTGGTCTCATTTCTTCCAGAAGACATTTAAACTGCTTGTAGCTGCCATATTTTAAGAGCAAATTCATCAGTTTTATATACTATTTTTATGTGTCCATAATCTATGGGATTTAATTGTAAGAAGCATACATTGCAGAGGTGAAATTCAGCAGGTTCTAGCAGGTTCGCTAGAACCGGTAGTACATTTTCTAAGCAGAGAACTGCTTGTTAAGAAGAAATCTCCTTTTTTATTTTTCCACTTTACAGGGTTAATTCTGAAAAAAACATTCTGGTATTGTTTCTAGCCTAATCTTTATTGCCCTGCTTACAGAAACTGCCCACCCAATCACATGAACACCCCAGCCATGCCCACCAAGCCACGCCCACAGAACCAGTAGTAAAAAAGTTTGAATTCCACCACTGCCCTATTGTATTTGTTATTTTTTTACAAGTTCTAATTTTATAACTCTATAATGTTCCTTTGCCATAATTTTCCATTTTAGAAATCTTTTGACACTTAACCTGTAGACCTGGCAACTTTCTACAGCCATGATGGCGAACTTATGGCATGGATGCCACAGGTTGCACACAGAGCCATCTTGCTGGGCACACAAGCAGTCAGCCAACTTACCTCCAGCTGAACATGCACATGCGATTGCGCATGCATGCATGCACGATTACAGAGACCAGCTGGTCTTTGGGCCTCTGCTGTGCATGCATGTGATTGCAGCAGGAAATCCAGCTGGTCTTCAGAGCTGTCCTGCGCATGCACACGCGATTGTTCATTTGTGCATGAGTGCCTGTGCACTGTGTGTGCATTTCATGTGCAAAAGCTGTGTGCATGTGCAGATGATGCAGTTGCACATGCAGCGCACATGGAGAAACCACACACAAGTTTCCTCAGTTCTATAGTATCTCCATCTTAAGTGGAGAGGGTATTCTCTTTGTTCTGGCCTGTAAATAAAATAGTATTAAAATTATGTTAATTACCATTTTACTTTGTTTCCTAGACCTGAAAGAAAAATGATTTTTCTAAGCATAATTTGTAAAAACAAGATGACTATATTAATTACCACTGCTTAAAAAACACTTCAAAAGCTTCAGAATTTAACTGGCTTATACTAACCTGTAGATAATTTTAAATAAATGGGCACCAGCTATCTTTTATAACATTTAAAAATTATGAATTATGGGATGCAGGTTTTATTTTTCTGTAAATCATTGATTTAGTACCAGTGACTCACACAACTAGTTTTACTTTTTCATTGTCTGACAAAAAGAGAAAGGGAAGTGCTGTAGGATTACAGAACATGTCATAGCAAAAATAGCAAAAAGAAAAATTGCTAACATTTTAAAGAGTAACATTTATTATAAAATAAGCTTTAATGGATTACCATCTGCTTCATTAGATGCATCAAGAAATGTGGAAAGTTTTTTTTTCTCTTGAAAATAAATAAGAAAAAAGTTCCTCTTGCTGGTCTTAACATTATCTTTTTAAAAAATAACCTTTTTTTTCTTTTACCAAGAGAGAAGGATAAATGTGTACTATTGAGTGTACTATTATGTCCACTCAAAATGTGTACTATTATGTCCACTCAGAACTCAAAATGAAGCAGCAGTACTCCTTCTTTGAGTGGTCTGGCTAATAAATTGAAAAGTAATAAAATTGTGACATCATGTGACTGCCTTGCTTAGCAATGGCAATCCCAGCACTCCCTGTGGCTGTCATTAATTGAATCCTACTGGTTGTTATGGAGAGGACCCATTCCGATCCAAGCTGTTCCTGGTTTGGGCACTCGTAAATCCAAATACCAGTGAAAGTAAGGGACTACCTTCTCTTCAGCTCCTTCAGACCCACCTATCTTCTCTCATTGCTGTTCTTCTGGCAGCTCCGTGTTCTGCTGTCTCTGCCGATCATGGGCTTCTGTGCGCCCTGTCAGCCCTGAACCCACACAACCGACCTTTGTCATCTTCTTACTCCAAATGCAAAGGAGGTAGACCCAGCCTGGCCCTTTGCAAGGCAGCTGCTTTGCTGAGCCAGGCCTTCTTCCCAAGGCTACATGCAGCTTTGTCCAAATGGTGTGCTGCTTTCTTGTGCAGCTTTGGAAAGGCAGCAGAGAAAATGGAGGGCAGGACACCCAAGAGGGCAAAGATGGGAAAAAGATAAGTGGTGTGAGGAATTGAAGTACCCTGTGATGCTAAGGGTAAGTGTGCTATTAAGTGTCCTCATTTTGATCATGCGGCGCTGGAGGCCTTAATTTTAGGGACCAGGCATAACTAAAATTCATTCAGTGTCACCGTAATTTTGAACAGCCACTGAATGAATGGTCGTTAAGCAAGGTTTATCTGTGCTAGCATTGAACGACCATGAAATGATCACATTCACTTAGGATATTTGCAAATAGTAGTTTCTATAGTGAGCATCGCCACATGGAGATTTTATAATACGTGCTGGAATAATATTTGAAGCAACACCATTTTTTCTTCTTATAGGACTGAACATAGTATATCACACAATTGAGGTTTTCTTAATAGCATGCATTAAGCCCACAATGAATATAGTTTTACTGGACTTAAGTCATTCATTTGCCTAGAAAGCCAGAAAGTCCTGCTTTCAGAGGGACAGTGCAATGGAATACGGAATCTTTTTAAAGCACTCAAAGTAAACTTTGAAAGCAGATGGACAAACCATTTTTAACATTTAGACACACACACCCCCACTCCAGTATAGCAGAGTGACTTTTGTCTCATTCACCAGGTTGATGACTCCTCAAAAGTTTGTATTTATTGCAAAATTTTGCTTATTTGACCTGATTCTATTTGAAACCAATATTGATCTTTTTTTTTTATGCTGTATTTTTAACCACATATCAGACATGAAGGTAGCCATCTGAACTATAGTTCAGATATATTAGTTCTGGTATATTAAGTTTGATATGAGACGTAAATTGCATTCTACTGACAATTTTAATTTTATGTAACATTCATTTAAATAAAATCAGTTTAATTACTTAAATCATTGGACAAGATAACTGTTTAAAGAATTAAATTGCAATATGTTTATTAGTCAAAAACATATTATCCGTATTTTTATTGAAAGTAATTTTTTGTGTTCAATCTGGAATTTTTCTTCAAGCCACCTGGAATTAAGGAGAAACTTCCTAACAGGAACAGCTTGCCTGCAACAATTGTGGGCACTACATCACTGAATGTTTTTAAGAAGAATCTAGACAGTCACTTATCTAAAGGTATAGATCAGACATGGGCAAACTACGGCCCGCGGGCCACATCCAATTTATATTAGTTCACACAAACACACCATTCTCCTATTCTGGCCCGGCCCCTCTGTCAAATTTTAGAAACCATTGTGGCCCATGAGTCAAAAAGTTTGCCCACCCCTGGTATAAACACTTATGTTAAAGAATTTAGGGCTATCAGAAGCATCAGATGAATGCTTCAAGCTTGGGTGAAAGCTTGAACAGGGCCCCTTGCTTCAAAAGTGCTTCATAAAATAATTTGGTTTTCTTGCTTATAACAGCTGATTAGTTTTTAAGGAGGTCTAACTGCTCATAAATATTGCAAAATATGTAGAGTAGATCAAACACCTACTGTTTCAAGCAGCTCTTTTTTCCCTTCTTTTTTCTTTTTATAACATTTATAAATAAACAATAAATAACACAGAAACCATAAAGCATTAAGCTCAAAGGCAGAAATCTTTTTACTTTTTTTTAAAGTAGTTAATGCATTTTGCCATTGTTAATCAATGCCAAACTTTACCTTAATTGTACAAATTTAGCAAGCTCATGTATATTTACAGTTTAGCCTGGCTGGAGGTGGGCTGGAGTGCCTGGCTAGGCTCCATTTGGTTGGTCTCCAGCGGGGCATGAGATTTCGGTGGCCTGGGTGATGGCAGCCTCCCGGACATCTTTGCCCACGGCAGCGGCAGCTGCGCTCTCGGCTTCTCCATTGGGGTGGAGCCGGCAGTGTGTCCACGGCGGGATGGCAGCGGAGAAGGCGGAGGCAGCGAGGATGGCGGTGGCGCTCCCGGCGGCCTGGCTTGTCTGGTCCTCTCCGGTTTGAGGCGATGGAGATGGGGAGTGCCTGGAGCAACAGCAATGGCCCTGGCGGCCTGGTCCACCTGGCCTTCCCCAGCCTGAGATGGGGGTGCACCTGGAGCAACAACTGCAGTCCCAGCGGCCTGGTCCACCTGGCCTTCCCTGGCCTGAGATGGGGGAGTGCCTGGAGCGACGGCGGTGGTCCCGGCGGCCTGGTCCACCTGGCCTTCCCCGGCCTGGGATGGGGGAGTGCCTGGAGCAACAACGGCGGTCCTGGCGGCCTGGTCCACCTGGCCTTCCCCGGCCTGGGGCAATGGAGGTGGGGGAGCGCTTCTGGCAGGGGCAGGACCTTTGGTGGCGGCAGCTTGGTCAGCCTTGTCCCCCCCTGGTGGAGTTTCGGTGGAGACTGCTCTTGGGCCCCTTGGCTGCGACGACGGCAAAGCTTTTCACGACATGGCCCTGTGGCATTTCTGGCTTTCTCGTCCGCGACGACAGTGGTGTTTCCAGCTCCCTTGGCAGCGGCGATGGCAGCCCGGGACTTAACAGCTTTAATGGCAATGCCTCCAGTGTTCTCTGGGGTTGAGTTGGAGGACATGGCTGGCCGCTATTATGTTTTTTTTGTTGTTGTTTTTTAAATTTTTATTTTGATAATAAACAACACAACATAAACAAAAACAATATAAACAATATTTCACCCTGTGCTATACATGAGAAAGGAAGATTTGGTTCCTCAGATAAATCCTCATGA
>JAEANM010018774.1:0-12546 GCA_017656035.1 Myanophis thanlyinensis | reverse complement strand
GATGGATAAATGGATGGATAGGTAGATAAGATACATGGAGGAAGGGAGAGAGAGAAAAAAAGAGAGGAAGGAAGGACCATAAACCCTGGCTTCAGAAGACTCTTTGAAACAGCGCAGCAATCTAGTGCTGGATCCCTAGGGTTTGTGATCCTTCCTTCCTTGCCTTTTCTCTCTCTCCATTCCTTCATGTATGTACAGATGGATGGATGGATCATCCACCATTCATCCAACTATATCTCATTCACTTTCTCCTCCCTCTCCCTCTCTCTGATGTCAACCCAGTCACATGACTACCAAGCCACACCCACCCACCAAGCCACAGCCACAGAACCTGTAGTAGTAGGGGTTGGGTTGGGGGCAGAGGTGAAATTCAGCAGGTTCTAGGTTAACTAGTAGAAATATCCTTTTGTTTTTTTCCACTTTACAGGGTTAATCCTGTAAGGAAGGCAGGAAAATACATTCTGGTGTTGTTTGTAGCCTAACCATTTTGCCTTGCTTATAGAAACTGCCCACCCAGTCACATGAGACCCCAGCCACGCCCACCAAGCCACGCCCACAGAACCGGTAGTAAAAAAATTTTAATTCCAACACTGGGTGGGGGGCATTGAGGATCAGTTTGTAGCACCAAGGGGGCGGTGGACTGAAAAAGTTTGGGAACCATTGACCTAAGGTATTTCCATCTGAAATTTTTTTCAGTTAAAAGATCCATTGGCCTAGGGTTGTCAAATTCACATTGTCATGTGACATATTGCGACTTTTTTCTCCTAACCAGGCATGGGTGTGGCCAGCACGTGACAGATCTGGCCCATGGGTCATGAGTTTGATAGCCCTGGTTCTAGCCTCTAGAAAATATGGAAGACTTTTAAACTCCTTTCTGATTGTTGCAAATCTCTGTGCTTAATAGGAAGTTAACAATTAAGTTAACTAGAACTTAAGAATGTAACAGATTCAAGTTTTCTACCATTCGGAGAATTTTTGGTTTCCATGTATCAGAGTTCATGTAACTATTTGTCCTTTGCTTGATCTTCATCACTAGCATCTGTTCCACTACTTGTTTCAAGGCCTTCATCAATCTGTAATTCGTTCAGTTCGAGGAAACCAATAATGAGGTTGGCCACAGCCTCAACATCACTGAGGAAGGAAAAAAAATAATAGGCAAGATTTAATAAATCCAATGCTCGATGGAACTGATCACGAAAGTATGAAACTACATCCATCTAGTAAAGGCATCGATCTAGTAAAGGCAAAACATCTGTACATCCATCTAGTAAAGGCAAAACATTTACTAAAACCTATAGCAAAATCTCTCACCTTTACTTCTTTCTTCTGAAAACGTGTAGAACATTTTTAAAAAGTGCCTTAAAAAAATCAGCTATATGTTCAATAACAGACATAATTAAAAACCTAAACTCATTTTAATTGGAGAACTGAAAACATTAATGACACATTTCTGATATCTACACTTAAACATTTCAAAATACACTTTAATTCATTCTGGAATAGACTGCACTCATGAAAACGCCACAACTTTAAATGAGCCATGGTGGTGCAATAGTTAGAATGCAGTACTGCACGTCAATCCTGATCTGCTCAAGGTTCACTCAGTCTTCCATCTTTTTAATGTCAGTAAAATGAGGACTCAGATTGTTTGGGGTCAATAGTCTGATTCTGTAAACCGCTTAGAGGGGGCTGAAAATATATCCCACTGTGAAGTCTAAGTCTAAGTGCTATTGCTATAGTTTTATAACTTTAGCCGTAAATGTAAGTTAATGCACAACTGAAGAATTTGAAAAGAACAATAGTAACAAAAGGACAATTGGGTTGTTGAAAATGTGATTGCCAATCTCAGGTTAAATGATACCTCCTAACATATTTCAATTAATCACAAAGGAGAAAGTTCATGCATACCTTCTGTAGCCCATCACTGCATTCTGTGTGAGAGGGTGTGAAAATCCAGTGCCAAATCGCAGTACAATTAGGTACCCCTTCCCAAAGTAACGAACCTTTTCTTCTTCTATATTTACAGCCTGTATTTCATCCAATGGAACAACCACTATTTGCAGGGAGAAAACACTGAATTGTTAGTAAAATAAAATCAAGCAATACTATGTACAATTCACACAAAAAAGGTAGTAAAAACTATCTGGATCTCTTTGCATGCCTTCAACTGCCTATAAATTTTAGGGCAGAACTTGCAAGCATTGACCCTAGATAGGAGACTTTCTGAATTCTTTTTTAGAAAATACTAGCATAAACTCTCTTTTCCCTCCTGCAACTTAGGTTTCTCCTCGCAGCAATTTTGAATGATGATTTGTACATTTCAGGGCAAGAATGGAGTTCATCATTCATGTAGTGAAATGTTTTTTAAAACAACCACACACTCTAAGAATCTCTCAAATCCTAACCATAAATTTAGTTTGTATAGTGAGGAGTGTGATGGCTATGTGGTTAGGATGTTGCATTGGAGGTTAGCAAGCCCACATTCACCAGAATGCTGCTGTGTGAAGGGATGAGCTCCCATCGTTCACTTCAGCTCCTGCTGACCTAGCAGTTAAAAACATGCAATTGCGAGTAGATAGATAGGTACCATTTTGGTGGGCACATTAATGGGCTATGAAAGGAGCCTCTATCTGGGCATTCCCCAGGTTATAGTGATGTCGCCAGCTAATCCTTTTGACCAAGAAGTGCCTTGGTACTTTCAATATGAATGCAAGCAAGTTTCTGTAGTTGCCCTTTCGTAGCAAAATGATTACTAGCTTAGAAACATGTTATTTTGATGTTAATATTTATTATTTGGAAAAGATGAATGTATGTTTTTTTTTTTAAGATTTAAGACTTCTTGAGGATTTGCTAACAACTTTTCAAACAGTATAGAAGAGTTGTCCACTTTCAACTATTACACAGGGAATTCTGTGTTTTAAAGATTTAAATGTGTGTCTTCAAAATCCTGTGATAAACCAATGTACACTTATTGCATCATAAAATTGTACTGCTTTCCTGTGTAGATTAATGGAATATGAAGCAAATATAGTCTTAGTAGCTATATGCAAACTCTTGAAGAAAAATGGAGTAGTTTACTTGTCTATTGTCCAACCATTCTGGTATACTTACAATCACAGCATAAAATAAAGATTGTTTCAAGTAGAGTTGAACTACAGGTGCTTACAAAGATAGTGTCTTCTTCTACTATGTTTCTTCTACATTTTTACCTAGCTGATAACTGTAGGGTTTCCTGGAGATTCCCTTTGAAGTTCTAACTTGATCTAATTCTGCTAAGTTTTTTTTTTAAGTCAACCAACGTAATTCAAGTGCTGCCACATCATGTAAGGACAAAATGAAAAGTAGTTGCAAAACTCTAACTCTGAAGTCTCAGCAACCATTGGAAACAAACAATCTAGTAGTTACTATGAAAACAAAAATATTTAATCATAAAACCAAAGACAACATTGAACAGAAATTTGTAGCAATATGGATTTGGTGTCTGCAGGATTCTGAAGAAATTGTCATTTTCTTCTGGTTTTTGCAGAAGCAAAACTTTAACCTACCCAAGCAAATAGATTAAAGAATCACAGTTATGAGTGCAGCTAAATACACTTTACTGCAATATGTACATATGCCAGAATGAAGTAAATTTCTTACTTCTTTCTGTACAGCATGCACCATGTTAAGAGGAACACTTGTTGCTTTACCTTGTTCGTGGCCAACTCTTGAAAAAGTCAACAGCTTTTTGTAAAGGCTGAATGACTTTAAGTAAACCTTTCTTGCATCTTTCTCAAATATAGCTTCCTGTGTGAAATAAATAATGTTATGAAGCCACTTATTGGATGCGAAAAAAATAAGCAGAGTTGTCAGACAAGTATAAACATTCTTTTCTGTAATAATTAATGTCAATAATTAAAATAGTGACTATATAACAATGACTATTACTCCAAACCTCTGGATCACGTAAATAAATTTAATCTCATATTCTGCTTAAAAAGTAAAATCTAAAGAATCTCATAATTCCCATCAAACTTTTTATCTCTCTGTTTCAGAAAAATCTCAAAGTCTGAATCTCAAACTGGATTGTTCCAGTTTTGGAATGAGCTATTTCTAACTTATTTTGACTCTGAAACAAGCCTTTCTAATTTGTTGAATCACTTCCAGAGCATCTGAAATGCTTTATTCCAAATCAGAAGTGCTTTGTTTGATCAGACAAGTTCAAGAACAATCTAGTTTGGATTCAACACATTCCATTATTGAATGTTTTGTCTTTTCCCCAATTTACTATCTGGTCAATAAAATTAACTTTTTTGTAAGCGTTTATAATACTTACTTCCCATTCTTCCAGGTTTTGTGCAGCTACAAAGAGACAGCCAACAAGATAAAAGAGTTTCCATCCCAGGCTATCTGAATAACAAAATAATATTTCAAATCATGAATACATTTCTAATTCACCACTTTGTTTAAATTATTTGTAGGCATTAAAATGTGGCTGAAGATAAAAAATTAACAATCACATCAAAACTAAAAGGAGAACGAATAAGAGTACAGGCTAATTTAAGACCAGCTAGTGTTAAAATCAGCAGCTCACTAAATGTTAATACAAAAATGATAGAAGCTGATACATTCCTACTGATAATAATGTTTAAAACTGGCAATATACAGAACTAAAAAAAACCTTGAGAAACTGTTGTGCAGAACCTATTAAAGCAAATACCATGAGCTGCCATGTAAGAGAGAAGAAGGCAAAGACATCAACACTTGCTCTTACACTAACAAAAAATTGGCTATTTTTATTAGAAAATTAGTCATTCTATATAATGGGCGGGACTTTTCATTGAATCAATATGTTTTAACTTCCTCTCTTCCTTATCAGGTGTCTAGGAAAAATGGAACTATATACACTACAGAGTTCAGAACTGCAACTAATTCCTCTTGAGCCCACTAGATAAGGCACAACACAAATAAGAACATAATAAATGTGAAGAATGGCAGAGAGAAATGTGAGCATGTTTTTTAAAAGATATTAACAAATAACTAAATTTTTCTAGTGAATTTACCTTCACTATAATAAGCAGCAGCTATGCCAATGGAGGAGATCCCTATAGAGAAAAAGGAGAGGAATTAATTCGCAATTTAATACTACTATTTAAATATCTGATTAAACTATATAAAAATACAAGGTTATGGTTGCACTTAGAGGCATTTTAAAGATTAACTTACAAAGAATCTTTTTAAAAAATGGTTCTAGCTATTTTCTTGAACTCAATACAATGGCTGTTATTTAGCTACTAAGATAAAAAAAACAGACTGGAAATCTAAATTGCCTGTCTGTTCAATTCAATCCTTTACTGTCAATGCACAACATGTGTGCAGCGAAATTGAGTGAGCTTCCATCGGTACAATCACACAAAGCACAGCTATTTAGCATAAAATACAACCATCACTTTTAGAATTTGCCCACTTTCATCAAACTGATTATGTATCTGATCCATTCTAATATTTCAGAAAATAGTGAAATCTTTATTATACCTGTTCTAGAAGAAAAAGACATTAAAATTCTCTCTCTAACCTGATTCACCCACTATTTTTCCCTGCTGAGCTAAGGATTTTGTAAAGGATTAACATATAATAATGAAAGGACAGTTAGAAATAGTACAGCGCCAACTATTGCATTATCTTGTTGAATTATACCATAAGAACTTCCTGAATCAACTCAAATAACTGTTTGTAATAGAATGATTCTGTAGAATATGTATAAGAATAACTGAGGGATAGTCTCAATAAATACGACTTGAAGTCAAAATTCTGATTAATATTACAATCAACATGCAAAATCCATCTATATATTCAAATCCAACCATATATTCAAATTGTTGCCTAGGATATGGGAACAAGCAGTCTTGTTCTTATATAGTTTTTGCTGCAGTCTCCAAGCCCTTTAAGAGAGAGCAAATAATTGTCAACATTGATTTATTTTTTTTGATGGGCATGGCATTTGAGCATTGTTTTAGAAGTTTGTGAGAAATAGGCTTACCTACAAGGATAGACCAAGATCTGATACCCGGGGATCTCTTCAGGTGAAGGCGTGAATTTGAATCACTTTCCACCTGCATATACATCTTTGGCAGAGGATAGGAAGTTATAAAACACTCACACAGCCTAAAGAACAAGAAGGCAGGAAACCAACTAAGTTATTCTTTTCAAGAAAACTGCAGTTTGGCAGGAACTGCCCCCCCCCCCCAGTTGTCCATGCTTCCAGGATTTTCCGCTATCAGAACCAAATACATCCCCCCCCAAGTAGGAACAGCACCCAAGCCCTCGTTCCCAAAGCCCTCTCCAAACCAACAGCAAACGGATAAACTTCGTCATATTATTTTTATAGCGTTTTAACGGTGCAATTAGCAAACGTGAAGTAAGGACAATGGATTTACTTCCTCCCTTCCCTGCACCGCAAAGCAATCCATTCTAAGTAGTACAATCCTGAATAGCTGAAATGGTCCAGCACCCTTCTCTCGATCTCTCGACAGCCCTTCAGACGTTACTCTTCCGGACACGTGCTGGTCCCTTAGTTTAGTCCCGGGAGCTTCCCTTTCTTGGTCCGCCCGTCCCTTCGGAGAACGGCGCGGCGTCAGGTGTGTCTCCATCCCGCAGAAAACGCTCACCTAAGTGACCGCCCGGCGCTTTCCCAAAATTTTTCGGTGAGACCAACGCGATGCCGAATAATCATCGGGCGAAGACAGCTCGCTATTCTCAAATGGGCAGCGAGCTTTGAAACATAGACCTCGCCTCACGTTCAATAGAAGCATAAATGCTAGAGTTGCGCACAACGCTGACTTCCTTTTCTGCTTCCTTTTTCCTCAGGGCGAGAGGCTCAGGAATGGAAGGAGTTCTTAACAAACGAAGAGAGCTGAAAGAACCGCAGCGAAAACTCGAAGCGAGCGGGAACCTTGCGGCCTACTTTCCTACACGGCTTCGAGTCTTTCCACGTTAGACAAACGAGAGAAGACCGATCGTTGGGTGGCGCGGTTTTCTCAAGAGAGACTAATAATTTTAAATGTTGCATTTATCTTTTGTTTGGTTCCTGTTGAATAATATTCTTTGGGGGGAATTTCACTTTTAATTTATGGTATATGTAGTATTCCATACAACATATAATCTATATGTTGTAAGCCGCGGAGAGTAGAACAGTCTATATCTGGCAAACATGTAAATCTTTAATACAATAAGTTCTTTGGGTATTTTCTATAAATTAAGCGGCATTTACAGCGCATTATACTAACAATGTAGGTTGGCTGGTTTTCACTTTATGCAATGTATTATTCAATTTCAATTTCAAATTTTATTGTTCACATACACAATCATACATGGGTACAATATGCAGTGAAATGCTTACGCAATCACAGGTAAGTTAAGGTAGGAAGGGAGGGCTAGGGGTAGCTGGGAAGGTGGGAATCAGATGCAATCATGGATCTTGGAAGGAGGGTTAGGGGTAGTTGGGAAGGGAAATTAGATGCAGTCATGGATCTTATAGTCCTGATATTCTTGTGGTACTTTGCCTGGGATCTTATAGTCCTGAGTATTATTCTTGTTACGTTGCCTGGGATTGTGGTACGTTGCCTTATGCATTATGATTATTATCAAAACATTATGAAAATGTTTTCACTTGTCGGAGAATTTGGACTAATTATTTCAGATGTCTTTCATTTACAAAAATATAGTTAGGGTTAGGAGGGTGCCTAACTTTTAAGTTGGTCTTATGATATTTCCAGGCAAAATACATGGGAAAATCCCATAGGTGAAAAATCAAATTAGGGTTAGGGATAGGGTTAGCTGTCCATGAATTCGTGGAGAAAAATGGACATCGCCAATGGATTCGTAGTCCCTGGGAATGGATAGGATGGTGCACACTCTTCAGCCACTCTTCTGTACATTTCCTGGCAAAATACATGGAAAAAATCCCATAGGCAAAGAATCAAATTAGGGTGAAGGTTAAGGTTAGGATTATCTCTCCATGAATTCGTAAAGCAAAATGGGCATCACCAATGGATTCGGAGCCCCTGGGAATTGATAGGATGGTGCACAGCTTTTCAGACAGTCTTATGTACATTTCCATTTTTCAAATACATGGGAAAATCTCAAAGGTGAAAAATCAAATTAAGGTTAAGGTTAGGGTTAGCTCTCCATGAATTTGTAGAGCAAAATGGACATTGCCAATGGATTCGGAGCCCCTGGGAATGGATAGGATGGTGCACAGCTTTTAGCTGGTCTTTTGTACATTTCCAGGCAAAATACATGGGAAAATCTCAAAGTGAAAAATCAAATTAGGGTTAGGGTTAGCTCTCCATGAATTCGTAGAACAAAATAGACATCACCAATGGATTCGGAGCCCCTGGGAATGGATAGGATGGTGTACAGCTTTTAGACGGTCTTCTGTATATTTCCAGGCAAAATACATGGCGAAAAATCAAATTAGGGTTAGGATTAGGGTTAGTTCTCCTTGAATTCGTAGAGCAAAATAGACATCACCAATGGATTCAGAGTCCCTGGGAATGGATAGGATGGTGCACAGCTTTACAGACGGTCTTCTGTACACTTCCAGGCAAAATACATGGGAAAATCCCTTTCGCAAAAAATGAAATTAGGGTTCGGGTTTGCGTTAGCGCACCATGAATTCGTAGAGCAAAATGGACAACACTAATGGATTCCGAGACCCTAGGAATGGTTCGGATGGTGCATAAATTTTCAGTCGGTGTTATGTACGTTTCCTGGCAAAATACATGGCAAAATCCCATTTGTGAAAAATGAAATTAGGGTTAGGGTTAGCTCAACATGAATTCATAGAGCAAAATGGACCATGCCAATGGATTCCGAGCCCCTACAAATGGTTAGGATGGTGGATAACTTTTCGGCCGGTGTTATGTACGTTTCCTGGCAAAATACATGGGAAATTCCCATTCGCGAAAAATGAAATTAGGGTTAGGGTTAGCTCTCCATGAATTCATAGAGGAAAATGAACAATGCCACCCCTAGGAATGGTTCTGCACCCCTAGGAATGGTTAGGATGATGCACAACATTTTAGCCAGTCTTATGTACGTTTCCTAGCAAAATACATGGGAAAATCCCATTTGCGAATAATGAAAGGGTTAGGGTTAGCTCTCCATGAATTCGTAGAGCAAAATGAAGAACGTCAATGGATTCCGAGCCCCTAGGAGTGGTTTGAATGGTGCATAACTTTTCACCTGGTGTTATGTACGTTTCCTGGCAAAATATATGGGAAAATCCCATTCGCGAAGAATGAAATTAGGGTTAGGGTTAGCTCACCATGAATTCGTAGAGGAAAATGGACAATGCCAATGGATTCCGAGCCCCTAGGAATGGTTAGGATGGTGCACATTTCAGCCGGTCTTATGTACGTTTCCTAGCAAAATACATGGGAAAATCCCATTTGCGAAAAGTGAAATTAGGGTTAGGGTTAGCTCTCCATGAATTCATAGAGGAAAATGAACAATGCCACCCCTAGGAATGGTTCTGCACCCCTAGGAATGGTTAGGATGATGCACAACATTTTAGCCAGTCTTATGTACGTTTCCTAGCAAAATACATGGGAAAATCCCATTTGCGAATAATGAAAGGGTTAGGGTTAGCTCTCCATGAATTCGTAGAGCAAAATGAAGAACGTCAATGGATTCCGAGCCCCTAGGAGTGGTTTGAATGGTGCATAACTTTTCACCTGGTGTTATGTACGTTTCCTGGCAAAATATATGGGAAAATCCCATTCGCGAAGAATGAAATTAGGGTTAGGGTTAGCTCACCATGAATTCGTAGAGGAAAATGGACAATGCCAATGGATTCCGAGCCCCTAGGAATGGTTAGGATGGTGCACATTTCAGCCGGTCTTATGTACGTTTCCTAGCAAAATACATGGGAAAATCCCATTTGCGAAAAGTGAAATTAGGGTTAGGGTTAGGGTTAGAGTTAGCTCTCCATGAATTCATAGAGAAAAACGGAAAGTGTGAATGGATTCAAAATCCATAGGAATGGTTAGGATGGTGCAAAACTTTTCACCTGTTCTTATGTCCGTTTCCTGGAAAAATACATGGAAAAATCCCATAATCCTAACCCTTACACTAACCCGAATTTCATTTTTTGCAAATGAGATTTTCCCATGCATTTTGCCAGGAAATGTAGATAAGACCGGCTGAAAAATTAGGCACCCTCCTAACCATTTCCAGGGGCTGGGAATTCATTGGCATTGTATACTTTCCTTTATAAATTCATAGAGAGATAAGACTACCCTAACCCTAATTCGATTTTTTGCAAATGGGATTTTCCCATGATTTTGCCAGAAATTTACAAACGACCGGCTGAAAAGTTATGTACCCTACTAACCATTTCCAGGAGCTGGGAATTTATTGGTGTTGTCCATTTTCCTCTATGAATTCATGGAGAGCTATCCCTAACCCTAACGCTAACCTAATTTGATTTTTTTCAAATGGGATTTTCCCATGCATTTTGCCAGGCAATGTGCATAAGATCAGCTGAAAAGTTAGGCACCCTGCTAACCATTTCCAGGGGCTGGTAATTCATTGGCGTTGTCCATTTTCTTCTACAAATTCATAGAGAGTGAACCCTAACCATAACCCTAACCCTAATTTGATTTTTCGCATATGGGATTTTCCCATGAATTTTGCCAGGAAATGTACATATGACCAGCTGAAATGTTAGGCACCCTCCTAACCATTTTCAGGGGCTTGGAACTCATCGGCGTTGTCCATTTTCGTCTACAAATTCATGGAGAGCTAACCCTAACCCTAATATGATTTTTCACAAATGGGATTTTCCCATGTATTTTGCCAGGATATGTACCAGCTGAATAGTTATGCACCCTCCTAACCATTTCCAGTGGATGGGAATTTATTGGCGTCATCCATTTTCCTCTATGAATTCATGGAGAGCTACCCCTTATCCTAACAGTAACCCTAACTCTAACCCTAATTTGATTTTTTGCAAACGGGATTTTCCCATTCATTTTGCCAGGAAATGTATATAAGATCGGCTGAAAAGTTACGTAACCTCCTAACCATTTCCAGGACCTGGGAATTTATTGGCGTTGTCCATTTTCCTGTACGAATTATTTGAGAAATAACCCTAACCCTAACCCTAATTTGATTTTTCACTAATGGGATTTTCCCATGTATTTTGCCAGGAAATGTACATAAGACCGGCTGAAAAGTTCCGCACCCTCCTAACCATTTCAAGGGGCTGGGAATTCATTGGTGTTGTCCATTTTCCTCTATGAATTAATGGAGAACTAACCCTAACCTTAACCCAAATTTGATTTTTGCAAATGGGATTTTCCCATGTATTTTACCTGCAAATGTACATAACACAGGCTAAAAGAATTCACCTTCCAAACCATTCCCAGAGGCTCTGAATCCAACATCATTGTCCATTTTCCTCTACGAATTCATGGAAACCTAATCCTAAGCGTAACCGTAACCCTAACCCAAATTTGATTTTTTGCAAATGGGATTTTCCCATGTATTTTGCTAGGAAATGTACATAAGACTGGCTGAAAAGTTAGGCACCCTCCTAACCATTTCCAGGGGCTGGGAATTCAATGGTTTTAGGGCCCATGGGAATGGTTAGGAGGGTTCATTCCTTTTCAGTCAGTGTTATGTACATTTTCTTAGAAAATACATGGGAAAATCCCAATTTTGAAAAATCCATTTAGGATTAGGGTGAGCTCTGCATGAATTTGTACAGTAAAATGGACAATGATGTTGTATTCAGAGCCTCTGGGAATGGTTTGGAAGGTGAATTCCTTTTTAGCCTGTGTTATGTACATTTTCAGGTAAAATACATGGGACAATACCATTTGCAAAAAATCCACTTAGTTTTCAGGTAAGTTTTTTCTCATTAGCAGTTGACAAAAAATAGGAACAAGAGACTAATGTCACATTTTAAAAATGCAAAGTGAAGAATATTCTTTTATTACTGGAACAGACTTCATTAAAAAAATGTCATATGTTGGCAAGAAAGAAAATAATTGAACTGCCCAGTAAAAGAATTTCATGGTTATTTCTGATTTTGAGTGAAAAAATTGGGCCAATGATTATATAGGAATGATGTTAATGGAAGTATTGTAAAATCTTTTATGAAATATTAATTGGAACATTGACATTTATAAAAAAATAACTATTTCTTTAACAGATTAACACACATGCTATGACGAAATATATACCATTCATTCTATTCTAGCCTCAACATTTCCACTGATCTATACAATTCCATTCCTTTTTTCCTCAGAGCTACCTAGTAATGTCACATACAGTATATGAAATGTTCAGTCTGACAGATGTATGTATTGGTACCCTTATTTGTTTGTTCATGTAATTTACTGCTTTGACCAGATAGTTTTAAGACAGTGTACAAATACTACTAATAAAATATCATAATAATAATGAATACAATAAAACTATTTGTGTTTCTTTTTTTGTGGAGGTACTTGGTTACCCAAATATGGGAGGGAACAATCCAATTCCCTTTTTGCCTTTCAG
>JAEANM010018773.1:1047-12547 GCA_017656035.1 Myanophis thanlyinensis | reverse complement strand
TGAATTTCCTTCACTTTGATGAGGCTCAAATGGGAAAATTTTGAAGGTTCACCCAGGCCCCCGACCCCAGCTGGAAAGCTGTCTGAAGTCAACCCTGTCAAAAATCCTGTTGTATAAAAAGAGAGAGGGAATGGGTGAGAGAGAGCGGCCTTTTTAGCTAGATGGCAAAACAACAACAATAAATACCACCCTCAACTTTAATAAAGAAAACATGTTCTTCGGGTCCATGTGATGAGGTGGCAATGATTCATGAAGAGCATTACTAAATGGTAAAGAATTCATAACTTACTCAAATGTGGTTTATAAGCAGCTGAAGAACAACACAATGTTATCTTGAACATTATCTGGACTATTCACTCCAGTATAAAAATGTCCTTTTTAAAAATTAATTTCACTGCAATTATGAACAGCGGAAGATGTGCATCCTGGAAAAATGGATAGATAAAGAAGATGATGTTAAGGATAATTTTCTCATATAATTTTTATTCTTTGTTTTCTCAGCTGTAACTTGTTCATGAATAGCTTTGTCAAAAGAGAACTGGAATACTGACCCCTGACAGAGAGTTTCTTTCCCTCACCCCACTTGCTTCCTCACAGATTCCTCTTTGGTAGCAATAAATGAATAGACAACATTAGAACAGTGGAAAAACATATGCATTGCTTTTTTTTCAGCATATGCCAGAAATATTTGCATAATGCATCCAGATGATTTCAGCTCAAATTGTTCTGCTCCTTTCAGAGTCATATTACTTTAGTGATTGCTGAATACATCCAAAGTATATGGACATAATTTCATCTCTTGTGTATATATCAGAAAAGTACCTGCTGCACGCAGTTGCCACAGTATCAGTCCTGGTCACACTTACCAGAGAATAAGCCCCATTGAAGAGAGTTAATTCAAAATAGATCTACTTGGGATTGCACTGAAACAAGCAAATATTGAGTTCTACAAAGCAAGCACAATATCCTTGAAGGTGTAAAACTCTTCCTTTAGAATAAAATTCTATGTGCGCCAGGCACTCAGATGTACAAACTGGATGGAAAATAATTATTCATGTTAAAGAGCTTGCTGTAAATGGATTTTGTTTAATATTATTTAAGTAAAAAAGACATTTTCTAATATAGAATGCAGGTTTCATAAATAAAATGAGAATGAATGAGAGTAAACATGATAGCTGTGCCACAAAATTGCCGATAACCTGGCTAATGTGTTGTTTGGGGGGCAGGTGACACAATTTTCATATTTTAATCTTAAGTAGACCAGAAATGACAATTATGAAAAGACAAAATAGATACCACCAGCAGCTGTAATGGCCATCTATGTGCTCAAAGATTGGCAAGCAGGTACAGTAAATCAATATTAAATTCTCTACATATGCAGATATAGCAGCCACAATATCATATAACATCATTATAAGCAAATCCCAATATATTTTGGATAATTCTCCTAGGGAATTAGAGTCTTCAGCTAATTAGACTTTGTACACTTGCCTATTTTAAAGGCAAAAGGATGCACACTGATCTTTCTATATAGATAAATTCACTTGCAAGATTAAAATTCATTAGCCTTATTAATGTATATGAATATGTTTAGGAAGTTCATTCTTTGTAAAGGCTTGCAATTTTACATTTAGTCAATGTTTCTCATAACAAACATTTGTGTCTCTTCCAATTTTTTTTAAATAATCCTTTATTATTATAAATAATTATGAAATAAATAAATAAACAAATAAACAAACAAAACCAAATTGAAGTTTAGAATACAGATTTTTGAAACTGGAATTTCAAAAAGGTAAGTCAACAAAAAGTTAAAAGGTTAATGTCATATCATTATTGAAAATAAATCCAAATTATCCATGTTTTTAAAAAAGGGCAAATGTTACATATTGAAATGATAGCACAACATCTTATGAAAAAATAAAATGATTTTCTGAAACTGTAACATGCATTACAACTTTCCTGTAAGCTCTCCATTGATTTATTTTGATTCTTTGCATTTTCATCTCTTTTGTATGTCTGCTTTAAAGTTCAGTGAAAAACCAAGCCCTCCATGTTATCATCTGGGATTCTTAGTTAAATTGTTCTTTTGTGTGTGTGTGTGTGTGTGTGTACTTATCCAGCTAAACTAAACATTATCATCAGTATACTGAACTGAAAATTAAACTGCATGAAATTAATGATTCATGTTGTTTCTGAAAATAATTTTCCTTTAAAAATTGCTAAAGACTTTTTCTTTTCTTTCACACATAATCTTCTATAAATTTGTTAACTGCTGTCCAAAGAACAAAAGCATGTGGGATTTAGAAATGTGCTATTCTTTATATTCTGATTCCATCTTACATAAAGCAAAAGAACTGGAACATGCTTCCATCCCTGTTGTCATTGGCATACGTTCAACTATATATTTAAAGTCCATTTGGAATGAATTTGTTGATGTAGGATCAGAAATAATAATCATTATGAAATTCCCTTCCCAACACCGAAGCCCATCAGTGAAATCAAAGTCACTTCTGTTAGTGAGCATTTTTTTTTTTAAATAAACGAAAGAAAAACAGTGTGTATGTAGTTCCAGATCTCAACTGCCTGGTTTATTATCCAGGAAGTTCAGTATGCAGCTTCTCTTATGTTATTGGTTAGCCTCTGTTGCATATTTTCTTTTCGGTTACACTCTTAGCCGTGACCATTATACTGACCACAGATACCTATCAGTATTGCTTAAATTACCAAAAGGTCCTTATTCCTCAGTGGTATAAAATGATTTTACAAGAGTGAAAAAGAAGAACTGTTTGATTTTAAAAAAGCCTGTTTACTTTTTTGGGAAAGACATTGAGACTTGCCAGTTATTAAATATTTGTTATGCACAGAATTGTGGTCAATGTTTATTTTACATTTCTTTAAAATGCATAAATATGAAAAACTACTATCTTACTCTGGTCTAAAGGATGGATTCAGGGGGAAAACATTCTGAGCTCAAAAATATTTTTGAAAGGGAGAGCCTTTCTTGAGCAGAAAGAAACTTTCTGGGGGGGGGGGACTTCTATTCAAGCAGCCTTTTTGATCCTACACAGGATCCTCTCACAGTTTTTTCAGAATGAAAACAATATTTCTGCTAGGAAACATTGTTATAATTACTGAGAGGAATTTTGATAATCTTCTGTTAATTAGTACATATTTAGCAAAAAACAAAACTATCCTGTTGTTCATAGTGATATTAAAGGGAGGAAAATTCTTGAATTTCCAGATATTGCTGATACTGTATATATCAGGATAGCAAAGTGTTTTGGATTTGAAAGCAGCAAAGTTCTTCAGGGCACTCATGCAGCAGGCTGACTCTAGCTTCTTAAAGTAACTCTGTCTTTTCCTGAATTTTGTGGCAGCCCGCCTCATCTATTTTCATTCCGTAAATAGATATATCTGGACTAAGGAGTTATACACAGGTGCTCCATAGGGCCCCTATGTATTCAAAAGTAGTTTTTTGCCCTTGAATCCAAACCAATTTATAGCCCTATTATATGTGTCATCATCTGTCTTCACTGGTGATGCTTACTTGGAGTTGTAGTTCAGTAGTATCTACTAGTAGTTGATCGTAATTAGTTCTGTTTTGCTTCCTGTTCTTGATGAGCAAAAAACTTAGTTTTTCTGCTATTCATGACAGTTTTTGTTTTCTTTGTTTTGCTTGTTAAGATCATGCACTGTTATGTACATATTAATGCTATATAAGTACTGCAAATAACACCAGAAAGTTTTCTCTGATTATGCATACATTAAAACATTATATAATAATTTAGCTATGGGTAACTTTTCTCCTGATTTCAGAGGATTTCTCTAAGTGTATGACTTTCTATTTGTTGTTTAATTGGAAGCTCTCTTGATATTTTGCCTCATTGCTCTATAAGCTGATTATGCCAGTTTCATTATTACATTACATTGCTAAATTACTGTACATGAATTATTGTATACAAAAAAACAAGCTCAGTTCTCATACTGATCAAACCATATGCGAAGGTCAGCACTCCTTCATGCAAGGAATAAAAAAAAAGTTTAAAACAAGAAAGAAAAAGGAAGAACCAAAACATATGAATGTCCCAAAGGTGCTTTTTCAAAAGGCAATTGGATTTTAATTTTCCTTGAAGACGTTTCGCTTCTCATCCAAGAACTTATTCTGTGTTGACTGAATGGTGTAGCATCCTCCACCATTCAGTCAGAACTGAAGAAACTTCTTGGATGAGAAGTAAAATGTCTTCAAGGAAAAACAAAGTCCAGCTGACCCTTGAAAAAGCATATTTGGGACAACCATGACCTGAATCAGGGATCCCCAAGCTCTGGTCCATGGACTGGCACTGGGTTGTACAAACAAGTAAAACCCCATCTGAGGGAAGGAGGCAGCATGCAAAACCACACCCCTCTGGTCCACGGAAAAACCTTTCTTCACAGAACCGGTC
The DNA here is from genome assembly GCA_017656035.1 of Myanophis thanlyinensis. Taxonomy (NCBI): domain Eukaryota; kingdom Metazoa; phylum Chordata; class Lepidosauria; order Squamata; family Homalopsidae; genus Myanophis; species Myanophis thanlyinensis. The sequence continues at coordinate 8,105 of JAEANM010018773.1, read as the reverse complement.
TCTGATGCCCAAAATGTTGGGGACCACTAACCTGAATGACTGGGAATCTCCATAGACAAAAATAAATGAATGCATAAGAAAGCTTGGAATATTGGCTGAATGAATGGAATGGGAAAGTGAAAACAGCAAAGGGTAGAAAGACTTCGGAGACACAAGGATCAGAAATAATGCCCACTGGAACATTTTGTTCAGGTTCCACTTTTTTAAAGTTTTCATTAAGAAGTATATATTTAACTTTCTTGCAATATTCCAATTATTCTTCATCACAGGGGTGCGCACAATCATGGAGCAGGACATTTCTAGATTTTCTTGATTGCAGTTGGCTAATCATGTTCAGATAACTGATGCAAACAACTGCAGGCTTTGTCTCTTTTCTCTTTAATATAAAACAGACAGATTGTTGATAATTTTCTGCATACAAGAAGTATCCAATTTACCTCTGGTAAAATGACTAGTAAAACCACATGCATACATCAATAAATATTGTTCCCTCAAGAAATGTTAGCAAAGATATCTCTACCCAAAAGATTTATAGTCATTTTAAAAAGTCTTTATAGACAGATTGGGAACTCAGTCACTGAATTCATCTCCTGATTCCTGCTCTAGCAAACATCTGAAGATAGGGATTATTTTCACTAGAAAAAAAGCCTCTAACTGGGCTATGATAATAATTCAATATTGTAGTACATTTCTGTATTGTGCAAAAAAAAAAAAAAAAAAAGTACCAGTTTCTAGCTTTCTAAAGACAATTGAAAAAATTTCTTCTAAATATGCAGAGTTGTTGCCAGAGAATGTAGAAAAAGTCTTATGGTAAGGTAGGTAAGAAAACTATTGTACCTACAGTAGTTATAGCTATTTATGAAATGCTAACTTGGCATCAATTGCCAGATTATTGCACAAATACATTCAACTTTAATATGTAATTTCAATGGAAAGCTTTACAATAGAATATACTCCATTCTAACCTCTGTGTGGTCATTGTATACGTTTTATATTGGTGCTTAATTATCCTAGCTATTTGTTGCCCTGTTAGCTTTACTAAAAGAGGCCCTTTAATTTAAAAAAAATACACATGCACACACATATTCAGATACATGTATGAATTTTTAGTATTCCTGATTACTGCTAGGCTGATGAGAAGATAGGTATTATTTATATACAAAATAAATATGATCTAATATATCAAAACACATCTCTTAAATGCATTCCATTAATCAAAAGCAAAAAAAAAAACGGGAAAGCATTACAATATTTTAAATATCAGCAAATAATAGGCTTAAATGCTTTAAAAATTTCCATCTCTCATATTAGCAATCTTCAAGCTAGTTTTTACTGACATAAAGATTTCTTTAATATCATGCATCATAAATCCATGACAGTAAATCCCATTTCTAATGTCAGATTTTACTCCTTGCAGGTCTATTATAATACAGAAAGATGCATGTAATTTGTAAGATAGGAATGGTTGCAACAGTTTTCTTTTCCCAGTAAACCACATGAAAAGTTGAGCTTGTTTATCTGTTCATTATTCTATGTCTATATCTATTCTATATCCTGTTATACCCTATTATATTCTATATGGATTCTATATCCATATTTCTTAAAACAACCTAATACAGATTAGGTATGTAAAAGACATTTATTATAGATTTTAAACTGGATTGACTGATCATTAAGGAAGATAGTACACAAAAAAGTTGTGAAGAAACAGACTGTCCAGTGTCCAGAATATTTTCTTTTTAATTGTAAAAATGTTTGAGGAAAGGATAGCGAGAGAACCTTAGTGACACTAGTATGAACTTAATATAACTGTTCCATACATCGTTAATAATAGACAGTCCTATGCAATTTTCAGAGGTGCTGCAAGATATGGTTAAAAAAATGGCATTCACAATAGTGCAATTGAAGTTCTGACTGCATTGCATATGAAAAATGGAAGAAGCTTTGCTTGTATTTTGTGGTTGCCTCTAATGGTAGAATTTTTTTTTACCATTCCTATGGATATTTCTTCATATCTTCAATGCCTTATGGACATGCATGTGAAGAATTTACATAAACTGACAACTTCTATAGTATCTGAATGACCATCTCTGGGTCATAATTGGGAACCAATTATGGGGACACCCAATCTCTGGGTGTCCCCATATTGTGAAATATGACAAGTAGCCATTTCAGCAGTAGCACTCTCACCCCCCTCCAAAATAAACACCTGTACAATATCCTTTGAAATGGCCCACCATTGTAAGCAAGGTTTGGCCATTTGTTGTTATTTCCCTGGCGCTAGACTGACACGTTTTACTTTTCTGATGCTTTTCTATAATTTACCAATGTTACCCTGATTTTTAACTTTTCAAATTCTTCTTGCTTTCCATTGCTCTTGCCAAGTTTCCATGGTAGATTTTACCATATGTGTTTTTCATTAGTGCTTTTAATCCATTGTTGTAAACTGAAAATTTAAATATAAACTGCTCTGGTGTTTGTTGTAATGGGAAGTGGCATAGAAGAATTTGAAGAAGGAAGAAAGAAAGAATCTTATAACTTCAGTGCGAAAACCAAAATTAACTGTATCAATTTACTTGGGCAAGGGAAAATGTATGTGTCTAGTCCAGGTACATTTCAGTTAATTCACACTGCTAATCTGTGTGTTTAGGATAATTCTCCTGGCACCATATAGGCAACAAGTCTATGGAACTCTGGTGTATAAGCACTTCCTGGATATATGGAATATTCTATGAACAAAGTTGGAGAGGTTCCTTATTCATTGCTTCCATTTTCTTTATGTTCTGAGGGAATCTTTAACCCATTTGAACAACACCTAAAATCTTTTGTTTAGGAAAAAGAAAAGAGAAATGGAGGAAAAAACATTCAAAACACCACATATGGCAGAAAACATTCTGGGAAAGAAGAAATATTTTGTAAACTAATTTTATAATCAGAGAGAATCCACAAACACTACTTTTTGATAGAAAGTCTACACTTGGGTTTATTAGCTCAGCTAAAGACACTGAAGGACAGGCTTACAAAATCAATACTACATTGATTCTTTTTCTTGTCTTTCAGGGAGATTTTCAAAACTGTTCCGTATTATTCATTCATAAGCACTAGCTTTGCCAAACATATTTTACTTTTGTTTATGATTAAATAAGTGTATATTATATTATAATAATTGTATTAATAATTGTAATATATTAGGAATTATTTTAGTCTGAAACTCCTTTGTTTTTGTAATTGTCTCAATTAACTGTATTAAACTCACTTTTGCCTGCCATTGTCAACAGAAATGATTTGTGAATACCAGAGCCACTGAATACAAAAGATATGACCACACATATTTTAAGCCTAACTACAACTCATAGTAGATTTATCAATCTGCCAAGATATGCAGAGCATGTAAAATGAACAGCCTGGTAATATCACAACAAAAATACTAATCAATTTAACAACTTTGTTTAGTTTTTTTTCTGAATCAGTATAATAGAGTTAGAAACTTTTTTCTTAAGTTTATAACAATACAGGTTTTTCATTCTCTAAAATACTTTGCTTCTATTGCATAACAATTTAAAATTAAGCATAATAGCAGCTAATTTTAGCACATTTCAATGTATCATCTGATATGTTTCCACATTGGGACAATCAGCTGTGCACACAATTTATCAACAAAAGTTTTAGGGTTTGTTTGATTTTATTAAATTGTATCTTTATTGCATTTTATTTCTCTCACAGTTGAACACCTTTAGTTAAAAATATTTAAATATTTAAAAATATCCCAATTAAAAAAAAGAAAAATGACATGAAATAAAATGTAGTAATTTCTTTTCCCCTTTCCCCATTGTTTTCAATGTTATTATTTTTTCTCACATTCTTCACAGAGTTTTATTTTCTAGAATCAATGCAATCTATATAATTTCCAGTGATTTTGTATAAAATGTATCTTACATGTTTTCAAATACCCCAAAGAATAATGTTAAGTTTTTTGTGATTGGAAGTTTCATTTTATAATTAATATTTTTAACACAATAACAGATAACACAGGTGCTAATTTATTGGAAATATAGTCTACATCATCATCAGTATTTTCTTATTTCAGGACAATCTCCCATGGGACTGTGCAGAATTTCCAGTCTTACTGATATTAGAAATGTTTGTGATCACTTGTAAGATTCTTTTTAATATTAATAACACTGTGTTTTAATATTGTGCAAAACATTTCCTAAGAATATAAATAAAACCAATCGGCAATTGATATGTATGATATAATATGTAAAAATTATTTAAATGATTATATTTCTCTGTTAAAAGTCAGTGAGATTATGGTTAAATTGAAACACATATCAATAATTGTGCAAATTATCTTTCTCTTTTCTCATCTAACTATTGAATTCCCCTTTGTTCTACAAAATATATTATTTTTATATCGTGGAAATTTTAACGATATATTTGCCACATATTATTTATTACTTAATTTCATGTTTGAGTAAGAAAATATATTTCACTTTTGTTGCCAAATTTTTTCAAATACTCCACTTTCTACAGAACACTACAAAAAGAAAGGAAAGGCTAACATGATGCTAAAATAGCAATCTTCAATAACTGTCAAAATTCAAATAAAATGAATATTATACACTCTTGGAACTCTGAAGACAAGGGGTTGTTTCAATTTCTTTGTTTTTAATTTTTCTATTTTACAGTCTTGGCTTTTTTATTTTTTAAAAAACCCAATACTTTGGGAATATAAATGCTCCTTTTCTTTTCCTGTTTAAACTTTTTCTTTGTTAATACAGTGATCATGGCACAATCATGATTTTCTAAACTATTTATGGAAACTCTAAAAACATACTGAAGGTGACCTCTTCACCTTTCTTATTTGGACCAAAATTATTAATCGTGAACTAATGTAATCTAATTCATTAATTCACTCATCAAAATATTCAAAATATAATACATATAGTACTATGTTGATAATCAAAGATATTTAATATATGGCATTGCTTATACACAGCAGACATATGAATATAGATGCGAACACATACATATAAACACATATGCTTGTTTTATTCATTCAGAGCTTTCCCTGATATTTTTTGTTTACAATAGGCAATATTAAGAGTTTATGTCCATTTTTAAAAGCAATAGCTTCCAGTTGAGATTTGTTAAATAATATTTTATATATTTCACTCTTATCTTAACATTAAAATTATTTCAGCAAGTTTGGCAAATACTCTAAGAATGTGGATGATTTTACTATTCTATTACTTTATAGCTTCAGGGGAGAATCTACTGGGAAATATCTGGATTGTTTTGTTACTTTTTAAAAAAGAAAAGTGAAGTGGCAAGCCTATTTCCTTTTTTCCCCAGTAGGTGTCACTGTTGCGACTGTGAGTAGCAGTTTATACTGTATAGTACATAATTTTTAAGTATATTCCAGCACCAGTTATTCCTCTACTAACCCCCTTCTCCCCCTCCCGCATATCTATGCACTTTTAAAAAGATGAGAATCATTAAGGTAATCAAGGATAAAATGGAGTGACAAACTTATATAACAATACAAAGTCTTCAAACAGTCAGATATTACTCAATTTTTTCATAATTCTTTGAAAGGAAATGACAGTTGGAGATTGATTTGAGAAAGTTAGATTGTAGCACTTAATAATTGTGATTTACTTTAATCTTTTTTGCTTGTTTTAACATCCATCTATCAATTTGTATCTGCAGTTTTTCAGGATTGTTTCTTCAACTTTTTCTGGCTAGTATTGTATACAACATTCATTCTCTATGTAATATTTAAATGAAAACTCTCTATGTTACTGTATTGTAGAATGCTGAAAAAGCATGCCTGATAAAATAGATTTCATCTCAGTTATTATTTTATTATTACCTACTAGCAATTCTGAAAGTATCCTATATTTATGCTGACTCCATAGTGTCCAATATGCTTTTTATTACATTTGAATAACAATAAAAAAATAAATACAGTATCAAATCTGAATTCTGTCTTTTTTAAAAAGGAATGCAAATAGTTAAAGAGATATTATTTTACATACCTCGGTAAATATATTACAATTAGGTATGGAATAGTGAAAACAAGACAAAATTATGAAACAAACTTTTTTTTCCTCCTGTAGATATAGGCTTTGGTGAGACATTTTTGAGAAAGGACATTTTTGTTTTAGTAAATTAGATTACACATAGGTTAAATTTATGATTTTTTTAAAAAAATTGGTGAGACTTAACATAAAATGTCAACCAATAAAATAAAATGGAACAATTTTAAGTTGAAAGTTGCAGGAAGTCCTAGGATACATACACTTTCTCACACACCACCAATACAAACATTAACACATCTAACTCTTTTTTATGAACTTTAATGATTTAAAATTACAATGGAACTAATGAACAAAAAGTTTAATTAGTTCCTTTTCTCTCCTGAATTTCAACAATAAAATCCTAAGACACCATAGCCCCTTCGATAGCCTCTTTTTTTCAAATGAGCAAGCATGAAATAAAACATTTTTTTCCTCAATGATGTGTGAAATAAAACATTTTTGCCTTAATGATACTCTGTGAAGAGTTTTGCAATACAAATTTGTAATCCTGATTGCATTCCTATCCAAATCAATTAAAAGAGCTTTGCTGCACCTCATGAGTCTGGCCAGTAGAGGCCTCTTCAGACATGCCTGATGGCAAAGATGCCTGGAAAAAAAATCATACGTTGTTTGCTTAAACTCTTAAAATATTCTGTTGCATAAGGCAGAGAACGAGAGAAAGGAAGAAGGAAGGGGGGGTGGGGGGAAGAAAGCCTCCCTTGATGCCCTTTAAGTTGCAAGTTGTTGATTAATGTTGCCTTTACCTTAATGATGTTTCCGTCAAAAGAAAACAAATTTTAAATGGAGAAATTCTATTGAGGATGCATTAATTAAGGAGAGACTTTACCATATGCTGTGGCTGAAGCCGAGGCTGGCCTTTCTGTTGTAGCTACCTGTGTAAAATCCACCCCATCCTCTACATGAATGCCCCGGCTCAATAACCATTTGAATGAAGGCTTTAGTTTGATTCGCCAT